>BSSO01001895.1:0-21365 GCA_030267885.1 Mesembryanthemum crystallinum | reverse complement strand
TGATTTTTCCAAACCATTCCTTGTGAGTTTGATAAATTCATTATAAGAACCACAAAATAAAACAATCAAATCAATTAATAAATTTCCTCCCATCCCTTATTCTCTTTAGTGAGTCTCCATATTAACCACCATTTACTCCCACACCATTCATGCTTCAAACGAAATCACAGCAAACAAATAAACACAACAATTGCAAAACCCCACCAAAAACAACACTCACATAAGACCAATGGCTTCACTGTTTCACAACCTCACTCACAATAAACATGGCATAACCCAACGTGATTTTGACGCCATGAGAAGATCGATCTCATGGTCTAGGACACCGAATCCACTAGCAGAAAGCAGCAATTTCTTTGGCAAAGTCAAAATCTCAGCGTCCGAATTCGTCAAATCCGGGCCGGAGTCGTGGAAACTAGGAGGAAGAAAAGGAGTAGAAAGAAGGGGAGGAGAGAGAAAATCGATTAATCGCTTAATCGCAGCTCCACCACCTCATCCACATCTGGTTCACTTCCACCGCCACAACCAAAGACTCCGCCGACTGAACCACCCTCTTTATCTCCTCTTGCTCTAATTAATTATGGGGTTTTTTGGGCTTGAACTAATTTGGGAATTTCTAGAGATGAACAAGTGTTATTTTGCAAGAATGGTGAACTGATTTCGGGTGATTGCTACTTTGTTGCTGTTGCTGAGATGGATTGAGAGGAGATCAGAGGTTAAAAAACTAAGAAATGGGTTTATGGAGAGAAAAGGAGGAGAGAGAATGAGATTGTGGAGAAGCTTCAGTTTGACCCTTTGAATGGTAGGGGCAAAATTGAGTTTTTGCTTTTAAAATTGCATTTTTATTTGAGCTGCTGGTTTCAAGAGAGAGAAAAAATACTATTTTAATTACTCCGGCTGCCACGTCAGCAAAAATCAACCGGAAAAAGGAGGGAGTACCTTCAATCACCAAAAAAAAAGATGAGTACCCTCAATCACCAAAAAGTGAAAGATGAGTACCCTCCAGAGGTGTTAATTCTAAGATTATCTTATCTTATTATTAAATGCCGAAGTTCTTCTTTCTTGCTTGCTTGCAGTGTGTGCACGCAAGACTCCTGTGAATGCTTGGATGGTCTTCATGAGAGTTCTCGGAAAAGGTACTTGATCACCATTTCATTTTCACATCTTTTAGGAAGATAAGTCTGAATCATCTTGTTAATAATTTTGAACTTTGCCCTTCGCAGATTCGTGTCTGATTCATTAGTTTCTTGCTTATCCTGTAACATGCTGACAGTTTTTCATATTCAACTGTAGGGTACGAGCTGGATCATCTGCTGCAGCTAGTTCCAAAGCCTGCCGTGAGAAAATGCGCAGAGATCGTGTGAATGAAAGGCAAGCATAAACTGATGTGCTTTTAGAACTCATTTCGAAGGAGCATTTCTGTTTACTGGTTCTTGAATATCCTGTTGACGTTATCTTGCAAGGTTCCTTGAATTAGGCGCTGTTTTGGACCCTGGAAAGACACCGAAAATTGATAAAGCTGCTATACTGACTGACGCTCTACGGATGGTAAACATGTTGCAGGAAGAAACTACTAGGTTGAAGGGGCAGAAGGTTGAATTAAAGAATAAGATCAATGAGTTGAAGGTTCTCTCTCTTATAAAGTGCTGTTCATTTCATTGTTTCATATTGCATTCAGTGTAGTTTAGTTGAGTTATGCAACTTACTTCTTCTCTCACAAATTACTATTTATTCAGTCCCAAATTCAGTTTCAGCACCATTAAGTTGAAATGAACGGAACCTAATTTTATCGTTTTGATCTCTCTCACATCCCTTTCTTATGCATGCTAAAGTCTTTAGTTCGTCCTGGCGCAGGCTGAGAAGAATGAACTGCGTGCTGAAAAGCATAAGCTGAGGGCAGATAAGGAAGATATTGAGCGGAAAGTCAAAGCTTTAGGTGCTCCTCCTGGGTTCCAGGTCCATGCCCCTGCAATGCCAGCTTCATATGCGGTTCCTTACCAAGTTGTTGGAGGCAAACCGGTGTCCTTTGTCAATTATCCTGGAGTTTCCATGTGGCAGTTTGTGCCAAAAACTGCTGTTGATACTTCACAAGATCATGTTCTCCGCCCACCAGTTGCTTAAATGGGCTTATTCCTCTGTAGTTCGCCCATGGAATTGCATTTTTCGTGTTGTCTATGTGATCATAATGTAAGAAGCTTTGACACCATGTCAGAAGGATCATCAGCTGAATAATTGGCTGTATCTCGCAGCCTGCAAACTGTGTCATATGATACAATTTCTCTTAGTGTATTAACTCTGTCGTTTGCTGGAGTTCTAGTCTTTGAATAATTTGATCCATGTGAAATTGATCACTTCTTAATCATCTCCGACCTTCTGATTTAGCGTTTAATACATGTAATAAAGTGGTATTTAAGAAAATAAGTAGGAAATACAAAAAACAGAACTTGAAAATGATTTCTTACATATGTAGCCTCGAGGTCACGGTGAAGGATCCGAAGTTTTGAATCTTGATGAAGGTAGAGAAGGCCTCTACAATGCTGTAATGTGTATCCCATTGCATAGATGTAGCGGCTGTCTGTTGTGACTTGTTTCCCTTGAATTCTGCCATTCCTTGGCCTTCTCTTCACTTTGATTCCTTGCCCAGCTCTAAGTCTCTTAGGTTTGTTAGCTTTCAGCTCATCATTTCTATGGTTATTTGGTTTTTATCTTGTTTGTGAATTATATACATGATTTGGAAATTTCAATTTTTAATGTATTTAGCCCACTATAGCTGATAGTATGTCTCAATGCTTTTGGGGAAGTTGCATTAGAACATAAGAGGGTTGCATTAGGCAATTGATTGTGTAACATTAGCATACTCCCATTGACAGTGAAGAATGTGTGTGTAACCGACCTCCTAACTCCTACAGGGCTGAAGCCATTAGGCTTGGTTGTGAACATGTAATGGCGAAGGATGCTTATTTTTTTGTTTATGATTTTGTATAACTTGATAGTATGGGTGTGAATGTGGGTTAATCTTTTACTGTAAATAATTTTCTGATGGGAAAATCCATGATTGGATGAAATGGTGAGAAGAATAAAGGAATCTAAACAATGTTGTGTTGTTCAACCAGTATTTGCAACACTTGTACTTGCGATACCCTTGCCTCGAAGCTAAAGCAACTTTTATAGTTCAAATTTAGGTGGTACTTTTCTTTTCTCATCATGAGTAATGGGTAAATGAACCTACCAAAAAGGATTTCAATTTAGTACAAGGAAAAAGCATGGCTCGAGCTCTGCTTGCTGTGTGACTGCAAAAGCCTTGCCAATTTGCCATTGTCACAAAGAAGTTCATATTTGCTAGGTTGGATCTATCCGTTGTGTCCAGAAACAGCAAACAATCCGGTAAACTGTGCATGATGTCTGGGTGGTGGCAGTATGGTTTCTTCACTGCCATATGGTTCATATGGACTTTTAAAGTTGATTTAGATCTTATTAACCCAGTGTTCCTTTTATTTGCTTGGATTTTAAGTTAGTTTATAGTTTAGCTGTCTAATATAGTTACTGGTGCTTTTAAAGTCCACCCATGATGAAGCATCACATACATCTAATCTGGTGTACTTTAGTGTTCGAGTATTCTTTCCTATATGGCTCCTGCTTCTTATAAGTGGTGATGTTCTTCTTTTGGCGATTCGACATACATAAATATATGTGAACTGATTTCCCTCCTTTCTGTTACCCTGCTTAGTCCCTGAGCCAGTCCCTTAAGGGAACCTGACACAAACCTTCTGAAAGTTTTCTTCATGGTTTTAGCTTGTTGTGACAATTTTTCATCTTACCTTATGGCAATTGAGTGTTTCTGTGTTACAGTAGCTTGACACTACTGCAATCTGTTAGTTTGAATGTTTCTATGATGCTTTTGGTCCTTGCAATTACTTTGGCCAGGATTTTGGTTGGCCTTATATAGTTATATGCTGCTTATGTTCTTGTATTCTATTTCTACATCATTAGCTGAATCTAATGTTGTCACAGCTTCAGGGCTTAAGATTATCTTATTATCAATTACCCAAGTTCTTTTTTATTCCTTCCGTCCAGTGTGTGCGCTCAAGATTCCTGCGAATGCTTGTATGATCTTCATGAGGGTTCTCGGAAAAGGTACTTAGCCATTTCATTTTCACATATATCTGTAGAATAAGTCTGAATCAGTTTCTTATCTGTTTTCAACTTCGCATTATGAAGATTACTTTCTGATTTAATCACTCCTCGTTTATTATGTGATATGCTGACACTTTCTTTACTATTCAACTGTATGGTTCGGGATGGATCATTTGCAGCAGCTAGCTCCAAAGCATGCTGTGAGAAAACTGTGCAGAGACCAAGTGAAAGAAATCTTTTAGATCGACTTCATTTTGAAGGAGCACTCTGTTTACTGGTTCTTGATTATCCTGTTGACCTTATCTTGCAAGGTTCCTTGAATTAGGCGCTGTTTCGGACCCTGGAACGACACCAAAGCATGATAAAGCTGCAATATTGACTGATGCTATACGGATGGTAAACATGCTATAGGAAGAAACTACAAAGCTGAAGGGGCAGAAGGTTGATTTTAAAGAACAAGATCAACGAGTTGAAGGTCCTTTCTCGATTAGGCCCTAATCATTCTTTCTTTCCATATTGCATACTCCACAATCCAGTTCAGTTTTGCAACTTATTTTTTCTTGCACATGTTACTATTTTAGTTCAGCTCGGAACAATTTAATTTTATGTATTTTTATCATATATAATACTATTCATTCAGCTCCCGTTTAGTTCAGTTCAAATTAGCACCATTCATTTGAAATGAGCGTAGTCTAAATTTGTAGTTCTGATCTCTCTGATAATCATCCTTTTCTTCTCTGTGCTAAAGTATTTTGTTCATCCTAGTCCAGGCTGAGAAGAATGAACTGCGCGCTGAAAAGCATAGGCTGAGGGCAGATAAGGAGGGTATGGAGAAAAAAAATCTAAGCTTTAGGTGCTCGTGGTTTCAGGTCCACGCGACTGCAATGCCAGCTTCATATGCTGTTCCTTACCAAGTTGTTCGAGGCAAACCGGTGATCCTTCTCAATTATCTTGGCGTTTCTATGTGGCAATTTGTGCCTAATACTGCTCTTGGCAAGATCATGTTCTTCACTCACCAGTTGCTGAAACAGGCTTATCCCTTTGAGCTTTCCCCATGGAATTCCCTTTTTGTATTGTGTATGTGATAATCGTGTAAGAATCTCTAATACCAAATCAGAAGAATCATCAACTGAATATCTGGTTGTAAGTATCTCCCAGCCTACAAACTATGTCATATGCTACTGTTTCTAGTAGCATACTAGCATGTGAACTATGTCAATCTCGAGTTCTAGTCCTTGAAATAATTTGATAGATGTGACTTTGAACAGTTCCTTATTATCCCCAACTTTCTGATTTTGTGTTTTATACAGGTAATGAAGTGTTTTAAGTGAAAAGAACACGAAAATTGAGAACAGAACTTAATGATTTCATACATAGCTGAAACAGCATGAAGACCTTGGATATGTTTTGATGCATACGCCTAATAAACTTGTACCACATTGCAGATTTCCAAGTCAAAAATCATATATCATCTAACATACATGGAATTTTTATTTGATTTTTAAGAACAGGCATGGAGGGCAGTGATTGTATCCTCGTTCACAGATAAAATTCTTGTCGCTTCATCCGTAGTACTGTCATACTCGGTGCTGCTAAAGCCATTGCGTGCTTTGAATGCAGGATGAGAAGACGCTGGAAGTGTGTGAGAGTGGGTGATGAATGCGGGATAGGAAGGCGCTGGAAGTGGATGACAGTGGCTACTGAGCATCAGCACGACAGAGGACATGATTGGTCGGTCCTTCACGCTCTCTTGAACACATAACAAACCTATGTGTATGCATCTCATGAGCTCATCTCTACACTCGGTTAGGGATGATAATGTTGGATCCACTATGTCCAGAGCTTTCTCTTCATTCCAATGTTTCCAAGCCTGTTGAAATGATGTCGATTAAGTGACATTGTTCTATAGCATTCTCTAATAGATCCATTGTTCTGTAGCATTCTTTAATAGATCAGTTTCGGTTACTTACAATGCCTACTAAGTTGTTTGTAAATTCCCCGTTGTGGAAACTATTGTTTTTTCGGCCAAGAATGATTTCAAGGAGCAGTATACCAAAGCTGTATACGTCTGACTTCACTGAGAACAATCCATGCAAAGCGTATTCTGGAGCCATATATCCGCTGTTGAAAGTAGTTCTGGTTAGATCTAAGATATCGAGTCATCTAATGATTTTAGTATTGATAATAAGATAGCGAGAACATGTTATCACGCTTACTAGGTACCAACAACTCTGCTAGTGTCACCCTGAGTTTGGTCAAGTTCAAACAATCTTGCCATGCCAAAATCTGCAATCTTTGGATTCATATCCTCGTCTAGAAGTACATTGCTAGCCTTAAGATCTCGATGGATTATTCTGAGTCGAGAATCTTCGTGTAGGTAGAGGAGTCCTCGAGCAATGCCTGTTATAATCTTATATCGCTTTTCCCAATCCAAACATTCACGCTTGGTTGGATCTGCACACAATTGGCTCTAAATCAATAGTTGGATTGGCAAAAACTTGTGTGGACTTGTGCATTGTATGTGCCAGAAAAAATCACCCATTAAGAAAAGTTACGCTGTAAATAATCACAATTGGTGTATACTATATAGGTTTATATAAGACTTACTCTTCTGTAGACTAATGTTATCTCATGTTGTAAAAAGATGCATCCAGTAGAATCACTTACCGAACAAGAAGTGATCGAGGCTTGTGTTGGGCACAAACTCATAGATTAAAAGCCTTTCTTCTCCTTCTAAGCAGTATCCGAGGAGGCTAGCAAGATTCCTGTGTTGAAGCTTAGCAACCAACCAAACCTCATTCTTAAACTCCCCATCACCTTGTCTAGAGTTCCTTGACAGCCTCTTCACCGCTATTTGTTGTCCGTTTGGTAATCTACCCTGGAAACAGATATTAGCAAGGTACTTCAGTTAATAAACCAGAATTGAATTGGATTAATATTAAATGTCTTGAATTCAGATACCTTGTACACTAGACCAAATCCACCTCGGCCAAGTTTGTTAGCAGCAGAGAAACTTTGTGTGGCTACTCGAATGGTATCGAAATCAAATTGCAAATACGCCATGCTTATACTCTCATCAGGATCTTCAAATTTTCGAACAGATGTTGATGAAGTCACTGTACAACCAAAAATTGGGAATTGGTCAGAAGTGAAGAAATGTAGGATACCATCATATCCTTAAAACATTTGAAACTAAACCAAATTGCTCTATTTACCTTCAACTTGTTTCCTGGTCTTTTTTCTTCTGAGCAAGAGACAGACAACAATACCAATGACACTTGCAATTGATATAATTGTTGGAATAGCAATTATGATGGCAACTCTTGATGCATTCCGCCCCTTTCCTACAAATCCGGTCAAAGAAACAGCTGAATCATATTTTTATTGAATGGTAATTTTGGGTATAGTTTTTGTTCCATCCTTGGTTAGACAATAACAGAGTTGTGATTTTGTGACACAAAAACTATATATTCCTATAACACATGGTCGATTTTCAAAATGAAACAAATTTTTGCTTTTAAAGGGTCAAAAAAGTGGGCATTGATGGATAATAGTAATCAACCAAGCACAAATCAAGAGATTTAGTTTACCAGTGGCAATTGAGGAGGTATTACCTGAACTTGAAGGTGGAGGAGACGATATTGGCACAGACGGAGGTGCACTAGGGGTATAAAACCGATAAGTCTCATATCTAATGCTGCAGCTTGGACCAAAGACCCGCCCTCCTTTTTTGTTATCAAAGAAACTTGGAACCATGGCAATATAATCCCCAATGCAATTGAAGCAGTTCAGTTGTGTCAAATCCGGAGTACACTGAACAAGCGCGTAAGCAGTCATAAAGCTACTGACATTAGCCTCTCCCGTTGCAAACTTAAGCCGCGAATCCCCTGTTGAAGCCGGATTTTGAAGGCTGGTTAGCAAGTTCCCTACCACCTGTTGGAGAAATTATATGAAGCTAAGCAGAGCAACGTACTGTAAAAAATTTTAATTACAGGAAAGCCTTGCTCGATCATATCATTCCATCAAATAACTGAATGCATTATCTTTTTAGGGAGAATAAAAATCTAACTAAAAACAAGCATAACATACCAAAATTGCTGATTACTACCACTAACCAACCAGTACTAACTAATAGGGAATCCTAAGACCTCTAATTGAAAACATTAAACATACAAATTCCTGATACTCAGGTCTCGGCCTAGTGGCCGGTTAAGAACTGAGGCGTAAGGTGTATTAGGTCTTATGTTCAATTCCTCCCTCTCCTGCAGTATGTAAATTTATTTTACTGGACTTTGGCCCTCCGATCCCTTGGACCATAAAAAAATAAGAATAATAACTCTTGAATCATTCAACTAACACCGCACCTGGTTGAACTGATCTGGGTCATTCACACCATCTGGGTTCGGTAGGGTAAAGTAAGGTTTCTCTTCCCAAGTTCCCACGATGGAACGATTCGAGTACCTTAGCATGCAGTTGTCATACCATGCGATTGCCTCCTTCTGTGTTGGGCAGCGCTGAGGGAGGTTGGTGATCGCGTCTCCAAGGCATGTGTGGCATATTTTCGACGACACATCACCTCTGCATAGCGCGATGACATTGACCTTGTCCGGGGCCTGCCCAGAGGAGAAGTTATAGAAGCCATAGTTGATTCGAGTATCGGATGAAATGTTGAGAAGGACAGTGTTCAAATTGGCTTTGTAAGTGCTGTTCATGGTGTAGTTACCATATTTGTCTATGCAGAATTTGCTTAGGAGAATCAAAGTAGATTGGCAATTTGTGAGGGATACAAAGTAGTAAGATTGAATAAGAAGGTGAAAAATTATGATCACAAATTTTGAAATCCCCATTTTTAGAAAAACTCTGCCATCTGCATAACTTGGAGATCATATATAAACTTCTTTTTTGCAGGGGGTGGGTTTTCAATGATGTATGCAACCTGCAATTCAGAAGTATCAAATTTTAAGTCTTATGTGTATCACTTATGGAATATGAAAAGTATCACACTTGTAGTTTTTAAAAGTATGATCTATTAGTTGAAATAAAAACATCCATCACTGTTCAGTTAAAAAAAATCATTTACATGATATAACCTGATTTACTATAATAAGTGTTACATTTAACATAAAACTTACAGCATTTTTTAGCATTAAATCTTTTAGCTTTCATTTTTCTCAATAAAAGAAAATTAGCAATGGCACAATGACAATAATTTTAGGTGTTACATATTGCATATAATTATTTAAATATACGCGATATTTTTGTCAAATTTTTTTAGAGTAAAACTGTGCATTGCAGCGATACCAACCTAGTTATTTACATTTTGTAAAGAAGAACTAGTCATATGAAAAGACAATTAATCACGTTTGTTTGTATTTTTTTCTTCCATGTGTTAAGAAACGTGTGATAGAAGATAAATTAAAAGGAAATATCTAGGAGAAATTTCAAACCCTTTAATTATCACTTCGTCAACTGTCTTGAAGCTTAGCCTTGTGGACCTACTGCAACTACTCGTTCTTGACAATTAAAGGGTTTGGTAATTCAGATTAATAAATCGCTGAAACTCATAGACCACGGACTGGAGAGTCAACATTATTACAACATACTCCATTCGTTCTTTAAAAATCTTGACGGGTTGACTGTGTACGTGGATTAAGAAAAATTGGGGTGTACTTTGACTTCCAAATATACCCCTCTACAAAGAGAGAGAAAGTCACATGGGAGGGATATGTCATATGTGGGTAAGAATAAAGGAGGGATAGATGGGTAAATTTATACTTTAAAATTTTCCATTTTAGGCCATGTAAAGATTTTAGCGAAACTTCCAAAATAGCTGATGTAAAGATTTTTAAAGAACGGAGGGAGTAATAACAATAGGCTCATATAGTTGCACGGGTAGTATTTGTACTTAGTTAATATCCTACATCAGTTGATTATTCCTCGAATGATCAATTTGGTATTTTAGATAAGTCTTATGTAATAACTTGGTATTTTTTTCTTTCTCTGACAACAATAGAGTATAAAAAGCGAGACATTTAGCCATTTAGGCACTTAGATCAATTTGGTATATATTTTAAAGTGAGTCCTAGGCGACACCTAGAAATTTAAATGGTACAAATGGCAAAAAGACCCAACTAAGAGAAAAGAAAGAAAAAAGAAAAAATAAATCAAGAAGCAAAGTTGTGAAGTCAAGATTTGAACTTGGATGTTTGGTGTTGTTGTAGTTAGTTTGCCACCGCAAAAGCTGATTCCATATCTATTCTACCGATTTTGTACAAGGTTAAATTAATTACTTATTTAATTAATATTATTTGTTGAGAGATCGAATTTATTGTGAGTGTTGGTTTCTCGTCATCTATGAGAGTATGGTACGGTCATAAACTCTAGGTACGTCACAGAAAATGACCTTGATACTTTTTCTTTCTCAATATCACACATAGGTCTTTTTTTTTTTCCCTTGACTTTTATTTTGATAAAAAGAAACCACCTTTTTTAACCTTATTTGTTTTGTGTGTGTGTGTGTTACAACCCTTAAAAATTAATCATGTTTCAATCTCGTGCCTAAAACTCTTCTAAATTAGAGTGGAAGAACCGTTGTTGTTGTTGTTATTATTATTATTATTATTATTATTATTATTATTATTTAGTCAATGATTAATAAATTTCTGTATGATAATTATGAAAATTAATAATAATTAAAGTAGAAGTGTAAATCACAAAAAAAGCAATATAGTTAGTGTCATATTGGTATTCCTTTTTTTTTTTTTTTTCACTCTCTTTTTTAACTAAGAAGATTTTATGCCATTATTGAAGGGAGAGGGAGAAATTAGTCCAATGAATGAACAACGCTATTCAAGTTTTGATTAGATAGATAAAAATTGTTTAACACGAAATTGTGCACAAGTTTCATTATCAACCTAAGATGTGACATTAGAATAGAAGAAAAAATCTATCTGTGATGACATAGAGAAGGAAAAAGAAAAAGATGGTTTCTTGTAATTTACCTAAAAGTTTAGGGAGTTTTCCAGGAAAAAAACTATTATAATGTGCAACTTTGAGCCCATATATGTAACCACAATACAAAGACCCTTTTTTTTTCTTTTCTTTTTTTTTTGATAATTAACAAAATTTCATTAATAATAAAAGCTAACCAAGTATTACAATGGGTACTTCCCCCACCTTCTAAGAAAGTAATTAAGAAGGGTATGGAAACACCCATCTATCAGTCGAGAGAGTAGAAGAAGTAACACAACAAAAATACAAGGCAAGTCAACTAGGTACAACCACAAACATGCTAGCACCTAGGAGAATACTATAAAACAAAACTTTGCTTGATACTCCCTAAAATCAAAGTGCACGCTTAACTGCTTGCTATACATGATCACATTCACTTATTTTTTTTCCTCCCAAGTTGTCTCCTTGCTGCCATTGTAGCTAATTCTCCCGTCCAACACTTCACTCCATTGTAGCCAATTTATCAGCATCTTCTCTTTCGTTCACTCTAGTAGCATCATAGCAGGTAGTAATCTCTATCAACCATTACCAAATTTGTATCATTGATCTTGCCTCTGTTGCCACCATGTTATGCTTTGATTATGGTAATGGGTCCGCGTCCGACTGATGAATCCAAATCCGGAAATTGTGCTCCCATTTCTTCATGCCCACCACTGTTTGTCAAAATGCCAAATTAAAGAGACGTCTAATCAGCATGTATCTCTGCCCCAAAAGTTATTTCACCCTGAATAATTCCCTCCTCCGAAACAGCTTTTATGTTGCCCACTCAACCCATGTACCCCCCAGTTGAGCCCCCTCTTTTGCGCAAAAATCAGCTATTTGATTCGCCTCCCTGCGAGTGTGTTGGAAAGACACCTGATTCATCTTACCCAAGAAAGTGCATTTTGATAGTTTGATTCTACAATGATCTCATGGTTTTGCACCCATTGTCTTTGGAGGGTTGTTTCAAGCACAAACACAATTGTTTTAAATTCCGCTACATCAATTGAACTTAGTGAAAATATCAACAAGTTGTAGCATGGCCGAATCTGTGAAGTCACACAAAATATCGCCTGCTAACACGTAAAGTCACAATGTCAACAGGTTAAACTAATTATGAAAAACAGAGAAGTACTTTTGTAATTAAGCATGCCTTCAAATCTAGACCATCTCATTCAGATCAATGGCGGCCTCTTATCGAGGATGGAGCTCTGTTATGGAGACCTCATTTGCCGAATATTTTGCTGATGAGTTGATGGATTGGCTTGAAGTATTCCCTGAACGGGGAATATCTGCTTGTATATCGCCTGGCCTCTTGAATAAAACCCTGGAGGTGATGGCACTAGTAGGGAGTGAGAGTTGCTACTTAGCATAAGAACAACTGTAGACATAGTTGGTCTATATGTTGGGTTATGCTGGACACACAATAGTCCAATATGTGTGCATTGCAGTATCTCAGTACTGAATCCATCAGGTGATAATGCAGGATCTACAAACTTCCAGGGAGTTCCTTCTTGCCAATTTTTCCAAGCCTGGTTAAGAGATAAGATTCATCATCAAGCAGCTATGAAGTAAGGCTGCTTTGAATAAATGTTTTTGTCGGACACACATCATGTACGACACACTACACTAACCCATGAACACGACATGAGATGATTACTACACATGCATATATATGATGTAATTTATCCTTGATCATTGATGCTTCGACATAAATGTGTCGTGTGTATCCTCGTTCATGTATGTGCAATCTATGAAAGAGATTTATATGTCGTATGAATGCTTGTTATAGTAGAAACATACATAGGTAAGCAGCCCTTCTGAATTCTCTTCGTTTCTGAAGGCGCTGATCCTTTGTCCACTTATGATTTCTAGGAGTAGCACGCCAAAGCTATAGACATCCGACTTCATGGATACATATCCACGTAGCGCATACTCAGGAGCCATATATCCACTTCATTAATTGAACTAGTTGTCATTTCACATCATAAAAATAATAAATCATGGCTATTATTATAGCTGCTATTATGTTGCACGATATACTTACTAGGTACCGACAATTTTGCTTGCCAGTGATTGAGTATGTTCAATATCAAATAGCCTTGCCATTCCAAAATCTGCTATCTTAGGATCAAAGTTTGCGTCTAAGAGAACATTTCCAGCCTTGAGGTCACGGTGAATGATCCGAAGTCTCGAATCTTGATGGAGGTAGACAAGCCCTCTAGCGATACCATTGATGATTCTGTAACGTGTATCCCATTGCATAGATATACGATGCACTGAGTCTGTATTCTCACAAACAAATGCCTTAGATATAAGCAACTACGTACATCAGCGGAAAAAAAAAAATACACTACAGGAATTAAACACAAACCAAATATGTATCTGTCAAGGCTTCCATTGGCCATAAGCTCATAAACTAGAAGGAATTCTTCTTCTTCCAAGCAATATCCTAAAAGCCTCACAAGATTCCTATGATCCAGCTTGGCCAAAGTTAAGATTTCATTTTTGAATTGTGCATCAGCATGCCTTGATTTTTTCAAAAGCCTCTTAACCGCTACTTCTTGCCCGTCAGGCAGCCGACCCTGAATGGGAAACGACAGAAGAAATAGTAGAAAACTGGCGTGTATAAGATCATAAAAGACTAGTTTCTCTCAATAACGTTGCAGACATTTGAAACTATATGTATTTCCATTTATTCCAGTAGTCACTATTAAGTTTCTTGTGATGTTTTGGAATAGTCAGTTTCCGAAAATAGTACTCGTATTGAATAGTAATGTTTGTTGTCTACTACTAGTACTGCTTATAACAACATAAACAGACAGTAACTAAACCGAAGTAAATTATCATTCAGAGGTGTATTATTGCAAAAGGCTTTTTACCGGAAGCCCGCACCAGCCCTTACAGACTCACCCCTAGAGGTGTATTAGTTAACATGTCTGAATCTCTTAATTATGAGGGGTTGTGCTATATGACGTACAAGTGCTTCTTGAACGGAGTACAAATCACACACCTTATAAACAATGCCAAATCCACCTTGACCGAGCTTATTGTCCTGAGAAAAATCCCCAGTTGCAAGCTTGATGACCCCAAATTTGAATTGCAAAGATTGAATGGTGTCATTTTCATCATCTGTGGGAACCAAAGGAGTAGAATTAGGTGGATCTTTAAAGCCAAATCTAATTAAATTTGACATAAATATATAGAAATGTTGCTACTGCTGTTAGAGTTTGTAGTTGAATTAGTGAACTTCTTCGTCAATAAGATGCAAATGATAATGATGATCACAATGGTTGTTGACCCAACGATTGATATGGCAATGAGGTTGGTATTAAGAGTTTCCCCTGCTAACACAAAGAAGAAAATCGATAGTTAAATAAGGTTCATACTTGTTAATTTGGTGATAATCAAACTGACATGAGCTGCAGTCTGCACACAACTGGCGTCTGGCGAAGAGATAAGCTATACAAAAGGCCATGTGAGGTTCCATCCTAAATCCAATTGGATTTAGTCAGAGTAGCCTACTATCTTTGTAGTTTAATCTCCTCTCTCCAATTGTTCCAATGTGAGACTCACAAGTATTGTTTGAATGTGAGTCTTTCTCTGTTAATGGTAATTTAACAAAAGATTGGGTATGCATAAAGGAATATTGATCTATCATGTACCTTTTGTACTTGTAGGGAATGAAGGTGGTAGGCCGCGCTTCATAGAGATCAAATTGGTGTCATTATAGAAAAGAGAGCTCTCGTATCGAACGTTACAGCTCGTATAGAACACCGCATTAGCTACTTGCCCAGAAGGATTGAACAGAGAGAAGTGAGTGGCATTGTCGAGGCAATCATAGCAGTCGAGTTCCTCCAAATCCGGAGTGCACTGCACAAATGCGTATATAGTAGTTCCAGACCCTGTCACATTAGCTTCCCCAGTTGCATATTTGTAGGGAGAGCCACCGGAGGCAGCTTCTTTCCGCAACTTAGCCAGCAGAGTTGACACAGTTTGGTTAAAACCTTTCTGGTCCATGCTTAATGCAGTGCTGTTTAAGTAGTGCCAAGGGCTAATCTCCATCTTTCCCAAAATGTCGCGGTTTGAGTATCTTATCATGCACCGGTTATAGTACCACCCGATGGCCTCCTTTTGGTTAGGACACGTTTGGCTGATTTCAGCTGTGCCATCGTTAAGGCAACGATGGCAATCATAACCCGACCAATCAGGCCTGAATATGGCAATCCCATAAACAGTATCCTCCAGGTTGTGTCCCCCAACGGAGAAATTGTAGAAGCCGTAATTAATCTGGGTGTTGGATTTCATGGTTGAGAAGAGCTTGTCGAGGTTTCTTTTGAATGTACTGCTAGCGGTGTAGTTCCCGTATGAGTCTACACATGTTTGGAATGTGAAGCTTGATTGGGCTGTGACAACATTAGAGGTTGAACAAAGGAGCAAAATTTGGAAAACTAGAAATGTTGTTAGTATCATGATTAGTGTCTTTTTCAAGAGTTAAAACAGGTTGTTTTTGGCCTTGATCATGGTCATTTAAGGTTTATGACACTAATTAACTACTCTTAACATGATTGTTTTGGTTGAGTACTCAATTAAGCAACAATCAGATTTGGCAACTAATAAAGTCAAGGTAATTAGGTAGGACTTTTTGGAGTGTCATATTTTTTTTTGGGTGCAATTTTTGGAGTGTCATATTGACAAAGCTCAACCTGCCTTGAGATGATTGGAATTGTTATTAAAGGGATTAAGGTGTGGTTTACTGATTGGAATTTAGCTAACATGTGTCTATAGTAGGGTAGATTAAAAAAAAAAAAAAAGACTTTATAAATTCAAATTAATTACTTGATTGGAGATCAACATGAAAGCTTTTTCATTTAACCATGCTAAAACTTGAAGTGAGATTTGGCCTAACATCTAAGAGTATCAAACTCTTCCACTCACTTCCTCCTCCACATGTCTATTTTCGCGCACTTAATTTTTAATTTGTATCTTTTTACTAATCTCTTATTTTAAGGAATCAAGAGATGCTCTAATAGTTGGAGATATCATCTCTCAATTGTGACAGTAAGTGTTCATGCCTATCGATTTTTTTTGTCTCCTTAACAACAATGGGAAAAAACAGCAACAATGAACCGAGCCCTTGGTCGTCCAGTTGGATATGGCATGTTTGGACCATCATGGAGCTTGGTTGAGTTTTGCCAAACACAGGTTGCTAGGAACCAATGCCAGCAAAGAGACCCTGCATAGTCCTCGGCAAGCCTTTTCGGACACCCAAACTTCACATTCACCAGTTAGTGTAGAAACCTCAAAAGCAGGTGACTAAAAATGGTAATCAATTGGCTATTAGTGATCTGATAATCGATCCTGACTCCTCCCACTATCTAAGGGGATTCCAGATCGAGAAAAGCTGTTCTAATACCTATTTGTTTTGAAAGCAATTGATTGAGCATGATGAAGTTGGTGATGATGAATCTGCTAATGAGGTGAAATATGTGGGAACTCGAGGTTTTTCTGAATGCTCTGAAACAGACTGCTGCGGAAATGATTCACTGATGGTATACCATGTACAGCAAACTCCTAATTCTGGACAAATAAGTGGAAAGATTAATTTGGGTTTACTTTGATTGAGAGCATAGCTAAGTGATAATCATATCTGTTAGAGTCAAAGAAAGAACATGTCAATTTAGTTTTCAAAACGCAACATGACCTCTTAATGAACAGATTTTCCTCATTCATTCAGGTCAGATTTTTCATCAAATTTGGTTGTATAGTACTTGTATTCATCTTGGAGCCCTATTATCAAGCATGGAGTTCAGTGATCGAGTTACTCCTCATTCACCGATGACCTCTTTGCTGATCAGTTCTAACTCCAATAAACAGGCTCAATGTCACTGCGTGTGACAAATGCAGGATAAGAAGGCGCCGGAAGAGCAACAGAGTGGCTACCGAGCATCACAACTATTGAAGACATGGTGGGTCGGTCCTCTTCACTGTCCTGGACGCACAACAAGCCCATGTGTATGCATCTCTTAACCTGAGTTGTGGACCTTACTGACAATGTTGGATCGACGATACTTAAAGCCGTTCCTTGTCTCCAATTTTCCCATACCTAGAAGAATTTAAACAACATATGTCAGGTCAATATCATCACAAGAGATGGACTTGAGCCAGAATTGGCCATATATTGTTACACCTTGGCTCAATCATATTTACTATTCATCGAGTTGCCATTTAGTTCATTTCACTTCAATGCAATTCAGTAGCAAAGAACAGAGGTTAAGCAGACTTAAAACTTACAGAGCTCACTAGGTCCTGAACAAATTCCCCATTGTGGAAACCGCTGTTCTTCCGACCAGTAATGATTTCTAGCATCAGTATTCCAAAACTGTACACATCTGATTTTACAGAAAATAATCCGTGCATTGCGTATTCTGGAGCCATATAACCACTGCAAAGTTATTAGCAGTTAGGGCAAGTTTTAAGAGGCATGAAATCATTCATATGGCAACACTGCAAAGTTATTAGCAGTTAGGATAAGTTTTAGAGGCATGAAATCATTCCTATGGCAACATATCGAAAGACTTACTAGGTTCCTGCGATTCTGCTGGTATCAGCGTGAGTTTGGTCAGCATCAAAAAGCCTTGCCAACCCAAAATCCGCAATCTTGGGATTCAATTCTTCGTCCAGAAGTATATTGCTGACCTTAAGATCACGATGAATTATTCGAAGTCGAGAATCTTCGTGTAGGTATAGAAGTCCTCGAGCAATGCCTGATATAATCTTGTAGCGTGTATTCCAATCCAAATATGCACGCTTGGCTGGATCTGTTAAACAACCGGTCATCATCAAGTTGTCACGTCGTAAATATTTATTCTAAAGAAGGTACAGGACACATAAACATAATTAAGCATATTAGTACACAACTGTACTGAAACATACCAAACAAAATGTGATCCAGACTTGCATTGGGCAGAAACTCATAAATCAAAAGTTTTTCTTCATGTTTCAAACAGAATCCGAGGAGTCGAACTAGATTCTTGTGTTGAAGCTTAGCCAGTAACAACACCTCGCTCCTAAACTGGTCATCGCCTTGGCCTGCATTCCTTGATAGTCTCTTCACCGCGATTTCTTCTCCATTTGCTAATCTACCCTGTGTTCAAAATAAATGTCGGAGTATTTATCAAATATGAGCAAATGATTCACAAAATACTTATATCAATTGACATTATACTAAAACGAACGTGGCTTAGAGCTTAATTACCTTGTAAACGATTCCAAACCCACCCTGGCCAATTTTGTTAGCATTCGAGAAATTGTTTGTTGCTGCTCTAATAGTGTTGAAGTCAGATTGCAAAGACACATAATCATCTTCAGCCACTACACCACCAAAATAAAGATTAGGTTTGAAAATTAAGAAAATTTGATGATTAATATGACTATTGACAATTAAAGATAAAAATATCAGGAAGTAACAAACTGTTGTATCACTCAGCTGACCTTTAAATTTTTTGGATATACGCTTTCTTCTTGTGAGAAAGATACAAATGATAGTTGAAAGCCCAATCAATGCTGCTATCGGAACAGCAATTGCGATGGCAACTTTTGTTGTTACATTATTTTGTTTTCCTGTGAAAATCCAAGTAAAACAAGTTCAATTATATAGGGATAAGGTAGATAAAATTACATCTAGTATCTCAAGATCTCATTAATACTCTGCAATATACTAATACAGATCTAAGTTTATGTAAGCTTCATCTATAACAGGTTTTGTAAAAGTTCATCTATAACAGGTTTTGGACTGCAATAATTAAGACCAATAAGTAATTCAAAGGGGTTGTTGGTCAAAACACGCTTTCACTTTATAAATCAGTCCAATCTCTACATGTACTCCAAAAAAGCTAAAAAAATAGTACTATTCTTTGTCAAATCTTTCTGTGCACCTAAGGAGATAGAATGCGAGAAGGGGACAACTCATCAATCCATGAACAGAGAATTATTTGTATTCATATAGCCACAATGACACATGATAAAGCTAAAATGCATTTAACTAAAAGTCTTCTATCTGCCAAGATTAGTTATTATAGCCAATTAATTTAGGGATATAAGGGCGTGTTCAAATCGTCATGTTAAATTCTGCAACTTATTTTTTTCTCTCAATGCTACTATTCAGTTGGTAGTCTTGGTACCCACATTCAGTTCGATTAATTCAAAAAGGTAAACAACTTGCCCATAGACTTTACACTTTATCTAATTCAGTTGCCAATCAAATGTCATTTATTGCACAGGTGTTGTATTTATTAAATAAAGGTATTGTATTTATGCGAACTGATTAAGACACTGAATAGAATAGGTCCAAGTTTGATTTACCTTGTGCAGTACCATTGGAGGCACTACTGAAAGGTGCCGGAGCTGTGCCATTGGTGGCACTATTGAAAGGTGCAGGTGCAGGTGCAGGTGCAGGTGCAGCAGCGATAGTGATAGGCAACTCATCATCCTCAAGGGAGTTGTATGACTGGTGGGTATCATACCTAATACCACAGCTGGGTAGCCCTATCAAAGCCCCTTGGCTCCCACAACACTCAGGAATTCCACTGACGGCCACATCTAAACAATCCAAACACTCCGATCGTGACAAATCCGGCGTACACTGCACTTTACCGTAAACACTCATCGTCGCATCGCCTGCGCCGCCTGCATATCCGTACGCGTATTTCCGGCGAGAATCTCCAGCAGCCGCCGCATGACCCAGTTGGCGGAGCAGCTTTCCGAGCTGCTCCTTAAACGTGTCCATGTGGGGGGCCACGTTATGGCTGAGGAGCCCGAACGCGGGGTCAGTTTCCATGGTATCGGATATGGATCGGGTGGAGTATCGGAACATGCAGTTGACGTACCACCCGATTGCCTCCTTTTGGTTCGGACAGAGCTGACGGATCTTCCGGGTAGCGTCAGAGAGGCATGACTTGCAGTCGGACGGGGAGATGTCGGCCCAGCAGAGGGCGATGGCGTTGACTTGGTCAACGCCGGAGTTATCGCCGGCGGTGAGGGTGTGGAAGTTTCCGGTGGAGTTAGTGGAGGCGAGGGTGGAAAAGACGGTGTTGAGATTGGTGGCGAAAGTGGTGTTTTTTGTGTAGTTGCCGTTGGTGTCGATGCAGAAGTGTTTACTGGAATCTGGTGGTAGTGATTGTTGGGCTGATGAGGAGGAGAGAGAAAATGAGAGGAGGAGTAGAAGAAAGAGAGTTGGGAATTGGAGTTGGAAAGAGAAAGACATGGATAAATTGATTACAGTACTGCTGTTATTTTCTGAAGAAATCTGCAGAATATGTTTTTTTTGGTTACAGTCGTACAGATGAATGAAGAATATTAATGTAGCCAAATTTGTTGATGTAGAAGTGCTTTTGGGCATTTGAATATTTTTTTTTTTTTTTTTTTGGTGCAAGGGAGGGTCAAGGCCCTAAATCATTTATTCAATTCTAATAATAGATCGGGGTCTAGCAACACCCATAATATCCTCAAACAGGATGTTAAACATCATGTGGGGTGGGGCATTAAATACAGTACTAGTATCATTAATATTGAAGCTAAAGTTTGCAAGCCAATCAGCTGCAATATTTCCTTCACGATAAACATGTCGAACACGGACTTCCCAACTCGTGTCCACTAAGAGGGCTCGACATTGGAGAATAATGAAGTAGTTTGGGTTCCACGGACTAGGATCCTCCTTGAGTGCTTGGAGGGTTATCATTGAGTCTACTTCAAGGATTAGTCGCTCAATTTCCTTGTCTTTTGCAAGTATAAGTCCTTTTAGCGCAGCTAGGAGCTCTGCCTTGACTATTTGAATATTTGATATATAGTCAAAGTGCTGAAGAGTCAACATTACTAATATCTTTTGGTTGATTTCTTTGTCATTAGGTAAGTCCTCCATTTTTAATGTGCGCAATGTTTGATGGTCCAAAGTGCTGAAAAGTCTACAAAGTTGTCATATAGCACTAGGAAAATAAATTTTAAAATCTGCATTGTTGAATTAAGTAAATACTCCCTCTGTCCAACTCAAACGTTTACAAATCATTTGGGCATAGAAATTAAGAAGAAATAAGAAGGGGTATTTTTTCCAAAAATGTCCTTAGCAAAATAACAATCATCTAATGTAAGAGAGAGTGATTTTGGAATAAAATAATTAAAAGAGAGGTTGATATTGGATAGGGAGAGAAAGAAGAGGTATTAAAAAAATCAATTTTTTTAAAAAG
>BSSO01001894.1:0-21369 GCA_030267885.1 Mesembryanthemum crystallinum | reverse complement strand
CCTAGGAGTGGGGGAGTAGTTGGAGATGAGGGCATAATTGTCACTTTAGTGTAAAATTGTAGTCCACAAATAGAATTGCCTAGGAGATTATGTGACATCTCAAAAAGGAAATTGCCTAGGAGATTTGGAGACGGAGGGAGTATTAGATTTGTCCTTTAAAAGACTTCAAATTAAATAAGTGTAGATTTAACTAATTGAAAATTCAAAATTCATTGTGAATGTAAATTTTATCGACTTTTTGGAACAAATTGATTGATCAATAAGGTGACTAGTACTCCCTCTGTTCCACTGAAATCTTTATATTTGACTTTTCATGATTTTCAATACATCACTTTGACCGTAAATACTTATAATTATATTGATACAATAATTATAGAAACTTAATTTTTGAAAAGGCTATGTAAAATGAATCTAATGATTGTGTTTTGATCATGTAAATATTTTTATTTTTTTACTAATTAATGGTAAAAATTTGAAAATTTTGATTTCAAAAAATTGAATGTAAAATTTTTAGTGGAACGGATAGAATGTTACTTTTGGATGGAGAAAATAACAGTTTTAATTTTGGTGTCCACTGTGAACATAAAATATAATTTAGAAATAGTAGGACTAATAAAAGTCATTTTTTAAAAATAAAAATGGAAAAGGAAGAAAACAGAAAAGGCTTTAAAGAAAGGGGGGGATGGAGTGAGAGAGTGGGTGAAGGAGGGAGGAACAACAGCGACCTCTTCTCTCACTTTCTCTCTCTAACCCCACACCCACAACCACACCCTACTACTACTACTACTACTTTCTCTCTCTTTTGGAGGTTGTGTTAGTGTTAGTAGTAGTATATGTTAAAGAAGAGAGAGAAATTAAAGAAAAGTGGTAGCCTCCATCTCCATCTCCATCTCCAATTCCCTCTACAACATATACATATTACATACTACATAAATTATTGTTAGTTGTTGTTGTTGTTGTTGATATATCTCTCTTTCTCTTTCTCTTTCTCTTTCTCTTTCTCTTTCCAGAAGGCGATCTTAGAGAGAGCACACTTAACTCCACACACCACCACAAACACAGAAAGCGAACCCTCCCTCCCTCCCCCCATTAAAAAGAAAAAGGACACTTATAGATCAGATATATAATACAGATAGGGAAAGATTATTGAGATATATAGCTGCCATAGATACCTCGCTTAATTATCTCATCTGCTACTACTGCACATACATACAGATCAGACACTGAGATATCAGATATACTGCGAGTGTGCTGCTGCAGATTGACAAGAATTTTTCAGCCAAATTTTTAAGCTTTCAATTTTGCAGAGAAACAAAAAAAAAAAAAAAAAAAAAAATTATGTACTTATATTATATATATATATATATGACGTTTGAGACCTCCTCCACAGCCGTCCCCAGCCTCCTGCAATTCTGAAAGGTATAATATTTACTTATGATTAGCAAAAATTTATTTTATTATTATTATGCTTTCTGTGACATAAACAAAAGCTTGGAAACAGTAACCCCCATTTTCCCAAATTTTCTTTTTCTAGAAATATAAAGCTATCACTGCCTGCTGCCTCTTTCTAATCCTTAGTTTTATTTGTAGGCTGCTTTTTTCTTTCTCTTTCTCTTTCTCTCTCTCTCTCTTCCTTTCTCTCTCTATCTGATCATGTAAGTAACTTGCTACCTATCATGTTCATGAAAGGCTCCAATTCTATTTGTGTTGATTGATAGCGCAAGGTGTTTCTTTTGTGTGTGTGTGTGAGAGAGAGAGAGAGAGAGAGAGAGAGATTAAGCTGACCCTGTTGTTGACTAATCAGTTGATGCTTTTGTTGACAGCACCAATAATACCCAACTCATAAATAGAGATATATACATGGTGGTGGTGGTGCTGCTTCTTCTGCTGCTACGGATGATGACGAAGACAAGGATATTGGCTACAAGAATATGGGCATAATTTCAAAACCACCACCACCCCTAATTTGCTCCTCTTCATCTTCTTCATCAAACAAAATCACTAGTTTTTCCCCAATTCTTGATCATCATCTTCATCATCAAAAGAAGAAGAGTGTTGCTACAAGTGTAACATCTATGTCCGATCAGCAAGAGTACCACCAAACCCACCACCAGCAACAGCAGCAGCAGCAGGAGGCTGAGAACATCTTCGCCTTCTCTAATAATGGCTACGACCGCTCCCCAACCGGGTTAGCCCACCAAGACCAGATCCGGCGAGACACCAAGCTCCACCGCCCCTTCCAACAAACGCCGCCTCCTAATAATAATCCTCTCTCCTCTGAAGACCCCTCCACTGCCGCCCTCCATCCCGTCTACGAGTCAGCCGGTACGCTCTCCGAGATGTTCAATTTCGGTCATGGACCCGGACCCGGGCCCGCCGATATGTTGGACTACCGTCGGGCCGTTGGTGGGCTGGGTTCCGACTGGTATGGGGCAAGGCAAGTTGCAAGAGATAACATTGGGGACCACCAACAACAGCAGCAACATAATCACCACCACCAGATTACCAGCATAAATGCGGATTCTGCGGCGGCCATGCAGCTCTTTCTAACAAACCCACCGCCGAGATCGCCGTCTCCGCCACAACAGCCACAGCAGTCTGGTGGTGGCTCAACCCTGCATATGCTGCTCCCGAGCCAGTCATCAAACATCCAAGCTACAGGAGGTGGGTTTCACTCCCTAGGGGTTAACAACAACCCCAATTTCTGGGCCAACCCGGCCCATATCACCAACCCGGCTGAGCTCGGTGTGGGTGGCGCCATCGTCGAAGGACAAGGGCTATCGTTATCGCTATCATCATCGTTGCAGCACCTTGAAGCAGCTAAACAAGCCGAGGAATTGAGAAGTATTGGGGCGGGTGGAGATAGTCATATAATGTTCTTCAACCAGCCTAATTCTTCAAATACTAACACTTCCTCTCCTGGGCATTTCTTCAAGCACTTGGCAGGCGTTCCTCAACACCAGAATCAGCCCCTAATACACAACAGTCTACAAGCGGTAACCGCCTTCGGAGCAGGTCCGGGTCCGGGTAGTCAACACCAGATCCATCTGGGGTTCGGGTCAGCGTCGACTTCTTCATCATCCCTTGGAGCAGTCAATGTGTTGAGGAATTCAAAGTATGCGAAACCCGCTCAGGACTTGTTGGAAGAGTTCTGTAGCGTTGGGAGAGGTCATTTAAAAAAGGGTAAATTAACAAGGCAGAATTCATCACTAAACCCGAACCCGACCACCAGCGGTGGCGGAGGTGGTGGTGGATCGTCATCCACCACCAAGGATCCGCCGCAATTGTCAGCATCGGATAGGATAGAGCATCAGAGAAGAAAGGTCAAACTGCTATCAATGCTAGATGAGGCATGTCTTTCTTTCTTTCTTTCTTACTTCTTCTTCTTCTTCTAATTCTCCCTTTTGTTCTTTGTTTCTAGTACTAATCATTTTGTTAATCAATACAATCAATCATCCAATGGGTTTGGGTCCTAGGCCCCCCTCTCTCTCCCTAATGCTTCCAAGAGTCAAGACCAAATCCCAAATTATTAGTATTATTATTTTTTTTTAGTTTAATTAAGTGCACCACTTTTTCCAAACCAAACCCGATTAATTTATCCTAAGATTCATAAAAGATTTTCCGGCATGCTTCCACCTTGGCTGCATTTTTGTTAATAATTGCATACAAAATCCTTCTTAATTTCATAAACCATACTCTAATAGATTTATGTTGAGCATATAAGTATCTTCCTAATTGATAATTGCTTGATTTTTGTTTTTATCAACAAAACGGCATTAATTAACAATAATAACAATTTAGTACTCACAAGAGATGGAAGTTAGGAAGGCATTATTGATAATATTAATACTCCTATCTAATAATTATGTTGACTTTGATTAGTAGTTTGTTCAATTAAGAAACACCTTGAATTTCAATTGGCTGAAGGTGAGAAGGCAGGCAAAGAAACACCAGGGGCAGGCCAGGAGGGATATTCTTTTCTTCATTGTTCTTTGTTCATACTTCATCCCCTTACCACCCTCCATTAACAATCATTTTGTCTGTACCCACCTTAGCTTCCACATTTATGCTCTTTGTTTTTCTCTCTCACCCTTTTATCAGTAAAAAAAAAATAAAAAATCCTTCTCTCATTGTTCATCATTTAGGGTTCACAAAATTTTACTCAAATAAGGAAAACAAAACCCTTGCTAGATCTTCATTCCTTACACTCACTTATTATATACATATTCATATCATTTTCTCTCTCTTATAATTATTAACTGGTATGGTCACCACCATGCCATCCCCCCCCCCCCCCTCTTTCTAGTACTCCACGAACTCACCACCTTTAATTCTTAATCTTCATCGTCATCATCATCACCGTACTCACTCCACCGTCCATTTTGAACTGTCAATTTTATTATTTGGCTAATCATTTTACGTTGCTTACAATCATATTTTTATCACAATAATCCACAAATATTTTTAGCTTATCATTGTCACCATTTTCATATTTGTAAATTCATATAGTTTGTGTGTGTGTGTGTGTCACACTAGGAAATAAAAAAAATGAAGGCATATACTGTATGTCCTAGGCTGCTAAGTTTCTTTTCCAAGGTAGTTGAGTGAAAACAACTAAGTAACCTCCTCAACACCCCCTTACGTATACGTACACCCATGGAACTTGTGACTCTTCAACCTCCACCAAACCTTTACACTTCTTTTTTAATTTCATTGCTCAATTAATTAATAAATTTTTCCTTTTTAATTTTTTTTTTAAAAATTTTTATTAGGTGGACAGGAGATACAACCATTACTGCGAGCAAATGCAGATGGTGGTGAACTCGTTCGACCTAGTCATGGGCTACGGCGCAGCCATCCCTTACACGGCGCTGGCACAGAAAGCGATGTCACGACACTTCCGGTGTTTAAAAGACGCGATTCTAGCGCAGCTGAGGCAGAGCTGCGAGGTGCTGGGGGAGAAGGACCCGACAGCGAGCTCAGGGTTGACGAAAGGCGAGACGCCGAGGCTGAAGATGTTGGAGCAAAGTTTGAGGCAGCAAAGGGCGTTCCATCAGATGGGGATGATGGAGCAAGAAGCTTGGCGGCCGCAACGGGGGCTGCCTGAGCGGTCTGTTAACATTCTAAGGGCTTGGCTCTTTGAGCACTTCCTTCACCCGTATGTCTTTCTTTTACTCTATGAGTACTTCTTTATTTCTCTCTCTTCTCTTGTTCTTTGATTGTGAACTACTGTTTGGTTGGATTCTTTTTGCATGTTGAGTGTTGGATGATGGATCCAAGGTTTGTTTACTTTGTGTCCTTGTTGTGTCCATAAAAACAATTTTGGTTTGCTCAGGCGGGAAAAAAGCCTGAGTTAAAGCTTATACTGATCATCACTGTCACATTCTTTTTCTTTTCTTTTCTTTTCTTTTCTTTCTTTTTATTTACTACTCGTCACCTTATATCACTCAATTATTAATTTCTTACAATTTTATGGTAAACACTTTGAAATACATTTGAAAAATTGAGTTTCTACTTAATTTTCCCTCACAATACCACATTCACCTCCCATTTTTAGTTTCTAAAACCCTGTTTGACATGGTTGTCTGTTACCAGTTGCCTATTTTCAGTTTTTTGAAAACTCAACACCAATTTTTGAAAACCACTTCATTTTTTGTTTTCAATTTTATATTGTCAGTTTTGAAAATTAAATAGGGAATTGTAAGCACAAAATATTTTAACTTTAAATTAAATTTATACAAAAAGTTGAAAAAATTTCAAAATCAAAGGATGGCAACTGGACAATCACTCCGAACAGGGCCTAAGAAGGTAAAAATGAAGAGATAAAGGAGTATTTTGGGATGAAAAATAGAGGGAGAAGTAAGTTCAAGTTTACAACATGTAGTAAAGCCAAACATGTTTTTGAATGATTCCATCTGTCCAAAAAAGTTTGTTTGTTTTGAAATCTGTAGCTCACAAGAATCTAGACAAAGGAAAATAAGGTGGACAAATAATTTGGGATTGAGAGAGAGTATACAACCCGATACTCTATTATGTTTGTCATTAAGAAAGTCTTATTCCTATTTTATTTATCTCTAATACATCTTAATTAGCTACCTCAATTTATTTAAGTATGCAGTAATTTTTTGAGATGGAGTGGGTATATTATAAGAGGAATTAATTATCTTTTAATTGAATGCTAAAATCTTCAAGAAATGTTGCAATATTAAAACAAATGGAGTCCTTCAAACTTAAAACTAGATTATAAAAATATAAATAAATTATCATCAAATCTATATATATATTTGAGGCCATTGTAAAATAGAGAGTGCAATTTAAACTCTCAACTTGAGAATGTGCACTGCTAGTATAGTATTTTTGGTGGAGGAGTATTATTTGATTGTCTGTTGAACCTAAAGTGACTGACTAGTTATAGTAAACTCCTTTTTAGTAGTACAGTACAGTTGTTGTAGTAGAGTATAATTTATCTTTGTGTAAAAGTATTTAGGGTGTGTCTGATATGTTTCTGATCAGCTGATATCAATGACAACATACTTCCATGAAATAAAGACAAAGGAAAAAAGTTAATGGAGTCTGCATTAAAGAATCAATGTTTTTTCATCAACCGTTATATGCAATCATGTGTGTAGATGTAGTGTTCTTCCCATGCATTTAATATATAAATCAAATCAAATATGACAAAGATTCAAGTGGCTGATCCATATATGTACAGTTGTCCCTGTTGTACATTGCCTGCCCTGCCCCTCATCATCTTTTTCTCTCTCCTAGTCCTCCCCCCCCCCTCTTTACGCCCTATGAAGAGAGGAGAGAGTATTGATATACGTGGAGTAAATACTAATTTGAGTTTGCTTGTATAGACACGTATATGGACATTGACATAAATATATATGGTACTCATTTAACGATATGCGATACAATACCTATCTATTTAAAATATTTATGAGTAACTAATATTAGGCGAAAACACGCGAAAAGAAATGTTTTCTTATGAGTACTTTATAATTTGATATGAGAAGATTATTTATTATGGTGAGGTTGTTAAGAAATTAGTACTCCCTCCGTTCTCCAAACAAGTTGAAGTTTGGTTTTCCGCAACTCACATGTAGCGTCACCTTGTTTGTAGAACGGAGAGAGTACTTAGTATTGCATAGATTGCGCAGAAATGTGATGTCATATTGTGGTCACTATCTCAGGTATCCCAGCGATGCTGATAAGCATCTTCTGGCTCGGCAGACTGGTTTATCGAGAAATCAGGTAACGTCGTCCTTTTTTTCTCTCCAGTCTCCTTTTATGCATTGCACTTCACTGTACATAGGAGTATGTAGAGACATTGATAGCAGCAGCATATGAGTAATTAATTACAGTAAGTTGAATTGGATGGATATACTATAGAAGCGAGAAAAAAGTAAGGATAAGTTAAAAAATGATGAACAATAATTCATCATCATGAATCATGATCATCTTTTATTGAAGGGGGTGGTGTGGACTTCATTCAACATTTTAACCACCTGTTCATTCTGGATACATGGGGAGTAAATTTTTATGGAATGCAAGGGAGTGACCAACAGTTCTTAGTACAGTCACTGTTTTTTTTTTTTTTNTTTGGGATCCATTTCGAATCTCTGCTCATTATTACCACTACCACAGTAGAATTACTATATATACTATTTTTTTTACTGATCTTTTAACTCCTTCAGACAATTTATTTTTTTATACAGTTTTTCCTTTTTTTTTAAAAAAAAAAACTAAGAGTGTGTACAGTTTGTCCGAAAGTATCTAAGTTAAATGACTGAACTGAACCAAATAACCTGAATTGAACTGAATAAATAGTAAACGAACTATGAGAGAAAAATTAACTAGTAAAAACTGAATGACCTGAGCTAAATAAGATTCAACAAGGAAAAATGAACACATCCTTAATTTATTTAAATCTAGTGCTCCTACTTAATTTGGTCGTTTTACTTGCTGTTCTTACTTATGTATGGCAATTAGTATGGTAGATAGTAGTACTCCATATGATAAAAGGGTTTTTCTTGGAGAAGAATTATGTTGATAATAATTTTTTTTTTCCTTTGGCAATGATAATAAGATTTGGATTATAAAGGCATGTGTTAGTATTGGAAAAATACAAATTTAGTTCATATAATAGATCAAGTGTGAGCCACATCTTTGAAGAGTATGAGTCGTCACTCCTTGTGAGTTAGTACATAGGACAAACCAAGTCTATACAAGATCGACTCGACACATTAGCCGTGGTCGTTTTTAACCACATAACAAGATGTCAATCCATTGTGCTACAATGTGTTGAGCTATAAGAATTTACTAATTTTATGCCCCCGTGCAATTCATGAGTTAACTATTTAGATAAGTATTCTTTTTTTAAAAGTTAAAGTAAATAGTGTAGTGGATGTATGGTCACAGATTAAAAGAATTTTATTGTTATTAGTAAATTAGAAAAACTTATTAGGCGAATTATGAATTAGTATAACTCATGAGAGACTTTATTTTCATTCAAGTTCATTAAATGGGAATTTGAGATGATGATATATTATTTTTAATCTCATTTAGATTTAATGTTAACAAATTCCACAACATCATTTAGCATGACAAATTAGAGAGGGGGGAGGTATTGTTTGTGTTTTTTAAAATATGTATAAAGATACAGCTAACAAAATCCGACCCAACCATAGATATCCAAACCCATTCACCCGAAATCTGACCAACCCAAATATATATCAAATTAGTATTATCTGAAACAGACCTGATCCGATCTGACATCTAATTAACCCGATAAACGAATTGACCCGGACCTAATAGTATCTTATTTGAAATGACCCAAAACCGAAATGTACCCAAACTGAAATCTATTCGATAATCGAATTTTATGAACTTGTGAGATCTAAGAGTAATAAAATATGATTATTAATAAATAAAATTCATATGAAATCGAAATTTCTCACTATATTAACTCTATATAATATAAAATTTTAAGGTTAATTAGTTCATACAGATATGGCCTAAAATTCAATTTAACCCAACACCTGTGTTTATCGAAACCCGAACTAACCCAACCCGAGTTATTCTGAAATCCGAAATAACTCGACCCCAAGTTGACCCGAAACCTAACATCAGTCAGAACCCGATTCAATCCGACTCGATCCAACCCGGCTCGAATAGTCTTGTGACTTAAGTTAATCTGAACTGACAATTACCCGCCACCGAAATGACCCGACCCAAAACCGATCCGTCCCACCCAATTACCACCTCTGTATATAGATATACATGTTGCAGAAACATTTGTAAATTTTAGAGAAGAATTGCTATGTTTTTTAGGGGATAGGATATTTGCTTTAAACCAATTGACTGATCTCAATTCAATTACACGAATATTCTAACACATAATGCATAGATTGTCAAATCTTCTTCCGTATCAAATAATGCTATTTAAAAATCTTGCAGAACCTATTTTTCTGGGTAATTTATCTTAGAGAACACTTGGAACAAGCATTTTATACACAAAGGGGGATATTAGTTATTATTTATAAAGAGCATATTCTCCATGCCGTGGCCCCTTATTACCAACAACAAATATAAATGAAAGCATGTTCTTCAAGTTGCATATGTGCGTGACAAGCACTCATACATGTATGCTTTATCACTGCCCTCTGGATAATTATCTAGCCTGTGATTTGGCAAATAATTTTGGTCTGTTCTTGTTATTTTTATTATTAAGTGAAGAAACTAATTCACCCAAAATCTTAAATAGAGATGTAGTCGACTATTTTACTGCTTAGAACTCTTCAATCAATTGTATTCATTTCATTGTTCAGCCTCGAATAACAGTCATATTGATGTACAATATGCTCATATAGTAAGTACATTTTAGTCCCTAAATATTTTAAAAGTAACTCATCTTGCCAAAACCGAGATTTCAACTATTTATCTCATTGATGCATTTTTCAAAAAAAAAAAAAAATAAAAAAAAAATACTCTATTTATCTCATTGATTGTACACTATGAGACAGTAAGGTATCTTTAAAATTATTACAGTAATTTTCTCAAATTTGTCATTTTCATCCATATCATTTTTTATAAATTGTGAAGGAGCGAGGAGCTTGTTTAGTAAAAGAAAACTAAATGTGAGTCATATATTACTAAGTGACCATTACATGTTACTGTAAGTTAACCGATTTTTCAAATCCTAATATTAAAACAAAAATTTATTGTTGTAAATTAGGTTGAACTAGGATATATAGCCTCATATAATGCAGGAATAGATTTATTTTTGTAAATACAATTCATTATCTAATTTCATTTACTTCTTTTTTAAGTGCTTCTAGTATGAAATTCGGGAAGCAAATATACTCTTTGTTCGTAAATAAAATCCACTTGTGTATGACTGCACTATAGTATATATATAGATATGTAACACTACATACAATACATTTATCAATAAATGAAACTTATATATATATAAAAAAAAAAAAGAAGAAGAAAGAAATGATGTATTAATAGAATGTACAATCTATAACGAATCGTCCTTTCTGCTTACTAGTTAAGCCAAAAGAAGAAGCCTAGTTGTAGACCCTAATAAATAGGTTTCCTAACAAGTTACACACATAGCTCTATTTTGAAGTGCTTGGTGATGCGCCATTGTCAGATGCATGAAAATAAAGCCAAACTAAGAAAACGAAGCAAAGGAAGAAATTGATCGAAGAGAGAGAAAATGAGAGACCTTTTGATAATGACGGGTGTGGCATGGCCCTTGCCCTTATACTCTAATACTCTGTGTCTATGCATCACTACTAACATATCAAAAATGGACAACTCCACAACCAGGCAAAATTCTATCATAAACTCCCCCACCTTTGTTCCTCTTCTTCTTTCTTTCTTTTATTTACTTATTTTATTTTTAATTTTTTAAAATTTTGATTTTAATTTATTTCAATATATATATATATATATTGGGGTAGTGAAGAGTAAGACAAGGTGGAATGACACTGACATAGAGAGTGGAGGCATGTTCTGTTTACCCTGTAGACTAGGGCATCTTCTTAGTAATTAATTAATTACTAGTCTTTCCTAAATTAATCCCCATTCCTGTTCAGTATTCATCACTTTCATTTCATTAAATGCTTTTCAACACAGCAGCCAATTTAATGTGGTCTAATGTATGTCTTCTCTTACTTTCTCTCATACATATGACCGGTACGAACATTGCCACTTATTCAGTGTAGTACGTGTATGGTCAATTACTGTGCATGAAATTAACTCATCATCTACTACTACTACTACTACTACTACAAATCTACAATGCATGCATTTTCCACACCCTAATTTTGTACTACTACTTCCGTATTGACTCTTGCATCAATTTGGTACTGCTACCTTCATTGTTATGGTTAGTTTCTGGGAAATTATCACTAGTGGTCTGCCTGACAAGTAACAAGTTGGGATTTTTCGTTTTTCTAAAAATATGTTTGAAAAATATATAGTTATAATTTAAAGTTACTATGGAATGGTTCCAAAGTAGCTGAAAAGTTACTAGTTGAAGTTGGATGTTTATGAACATAGCTATCTTTCTCAAAACCGAGAGATGAAAATAATCAGATATATTCTATTTAGTTAATTAGAATTAAAACTTCAGTTAAAAGACCGTAATGTTAGCCTAACAAAGCCAAAAATACATGAACTTATACTCATTATAAAGTAGAGGATTGCTTACTTAATCATCTCATATATTAGTGAAATTTCCAGCAGAAATTTTAAATTTATGTAGTTAATGAAACAATTTGTTTAATTGAGGGTACGTTCATTTTAATTTCAAATAAAACTAACATGCTGAATCGTCGAATTGAACTGAAATGAACGAATCATAATATACGAAAAGAAATAAGATCGAATTGCACTGAACACCATGACTGAATTAAATATTTACATTACAAATTTTTGTTGGTGACATAAAAATGTTAGAACCTAGAAAGAAATGAAGTTGACCTGTATGAGTAATTATGGTGCAGGTGTCAAACTGGTTCATAAATGCAAGGGTGCGGTTGTGGAAACCCATGGTGGAAGAGATGTACCAACAAGAGGCCAAGGAATTGGAGGATGAAGAAGAACAAGAGAGAGAAAGAAACCAGCAAACCAGTAGCAGCACTACTAGCAACAATACCAATACAAATACAAATCCCAACAGCGCCAATCTTGCAACCCAACAACAACAACAACAGCAACAACAGCAACAACAACAACAACAACAACAACAAGCACAAAACCCAATGCCTTCTTCTTCTGTCTCAGGGCCTACAACTGTATTAACAGAAGGCAAAAGATCCTCTGAAACGATGATGACACAGGGACAGGGCCCACCTGACACCGACCCTTCACTCCTTGCAATCAATAGACTCCAACACCAACACCAACACCACCACCACCACCACCACCAACCGCCGCCTCACGCCGCCGGACTGCCACCGGGTATGTCACAGGCTTTCCTCCACGGCGCCACCGCTGCGGATGACACGTGTCACTTTGGAGGTGCTGGTGCTCATCCTGATAATGTGGGCCCCACCACCATGATTAGGTTTGGGACCACTGGTGACGTGTCCCTCACCTTAGGTCTACGTCATGCCGGAAATGCGCCGGAGAAAAGTGCTGCCTTTTCTGTTAGAGACTTTGGGAGCTGCTAAGCTTCTTTTCTTTTTCTTTTTTAAATTATTATTATTATTATTATTATTTATGATCCAAAACGCAGGAAGATGGAATTACAGAGATGAAAAAAAAAAATAAAGAAAAAAAATTAAAGAGTATACAATATTGGCATCAATTAAGCTAGCTAGCTAGGTTTGTTAATCATGTTGCAATTATTATTATAACTGTATAGTAGAAGCTAAGCTCTTTTTACTTTTATTTTGTTTTAAAAATTGCAATCTCTTCCTCCCCTCTGTGGGTTAGCTAAGTTTGTGTTCTAATCAATAAGAAGATAGTGGAGAAAAGAAGAGAGAGATTGGGGGAGTGATGACTGATGAGTAGTATATAGTATATAGCAATTTAATTATCACACTAGCTGTTAATTTGCTTCTGATCAATTAAAGGGCACTTTTGGTCTTTTTAATTTCGAACCCATGTAAATTGTGATTGGTGAATGATTGGGATGATGATGGAGTGACGCAATTTGATGGAGTGACATTCGTGTAAATTCCTTTTTCTTGATTGAATATGACAGTCTTGTAGTTATGCTGTGATTAATAACTTAAATTGAATGCAATTCTTGCAGCTACAGTACTGTCTTCCTTTTTCTTTTTTGTAATCTTATGAACGAAATGTTTTCTAAAATTTATAAACTTTTCTTGAGAATGTGTGTATAAACTTGAACAATTTACAAAACATTAAAAAGAATAAAGTAGTTGTAACCTTATCTACGAATTAAACTCTAACATAATCCGATAAATTCAAGTTTTAACACCCGAAATACTACACGAAAAAATATATATACTCTAGTATGAATTACGTATCATTTGTCTTCATTAATAAAGAACGGTTAACAATTAATTAGGCCTCCAACTATTAACTTGTTTTTGGTTGAGTTGTTGCGTTCATATAGTATTAAAGTTACGATAACCAAGAGGTTTTGAGTTCGAATCCTAAAAATCACTAGCTACCTGATGATTGATTAAGTACATTTACTAATATTCAAGCAAATAGCAATTCAGGTAGAGTTAATCCCTAATGCTATAACATTTGTCTCTACATATGACTAATTGCCTATGGCAAATTAATGGGGACATTAACAAGCACCATGTGGAATAATGTAAGGAAGAATGATTGATTGCCCTACGCTATAGGTCACAAACACATTCAATTCAAGACCCGTCAATTAGACCCTGCAAGCTTGGTCACTTTTAAACGGATTTATTCCTCCTCATCTATCTACCTTGACTATTTATACCCCTATCTTCACCTATTACTCAATTAGAGATCATACGAGGTTGAGTTTAGAGCAAGTTTAGTTGAAAGTGACCCAACCAATATCTTTCTTCTTTTTTCTTTTCTATTTCACTTGGATATATAGGGTGTGTTCATTTCACCTTACCCAATCTCATTTCAGGTCGTTCAATTCATTTCAGTTCAGGTCGTTCAGTTTAGGTCATACACTTTTTCTCTCACAAATTCCTATTCATTCAAAGAGTTCAATTCAGTTTATTCAGGTTGTTTAGTTCAGTTCAATTCAGGTCATTAAGTTCAGTCCGAGTAGTTTCAGGCAAACTGAATACATGTGGTTTAATTAATTACATGTAAGAAAATGAGAGTAAATTTGATGGCTGAGACCAGACCTGATCAGTCCACCTTGTTTTTAGTTTGTACTTTGACACTATACATCTTGAGCAATGGCACCTGACCTGATCAGCAGCAAATTGGTGGCCTTGGACCTCTCATCTCTGTCACTATCCCCAACAGAGAGATAAAGAGAGAAAATAATGAATTATGATGAAATTGTACGTTTGTCTTGTTTACAAATTTTGTGAAAAATTAAGGACTAAAAAGGAGGTTTCTTTGTTTTACATCAAAAGGAAAAACCTTATTATAATTAATTGGTTAAGGACTAGTACGAAGTTGCAGTGTGAGATCAGATCAATTTATTAGTACTTTTAGGGAAAATAATAATTACTATCAAGTAAGTAGTAGCAGTGTAGTGTATTTCGCTGTCTTTAAAAAATCTGTGTTGTTTTTTTTTTGGGGTTTAAAGAGGGGGACCATTGGTAAAATTGTAAGGGCTTGGTGAATGACAATGATGATCAAAGTTTTTGATTCAAAGCGTGGCAGGACAACGATGGATGGAGCATATGGGATATGGGCCCCCAATGGGCTAATGGGCCCCCACCTAATCATCTACTTACTATTTTTCTTTTTCGTTTCTTTTCTTTTCTTTTTTTTTTTTTTGGCGGAGGCAGAGTGAGATGAGGAGTGTCATAAATTTTGAAGATCTAGACAAGATATCATTATTCAGACTTGTGGGGATACCTTTTTTTTTTTTTTTTTTTTTTTCGTTAAACTTTTTGGTCCACGTTCGATAGCGATGTCTCACGTTCTCCATTGATTTGGGCCTTGGGCCCTTATGTCACCCTCTTAAACTTAATTATTTCAAGGTAATAGATGATGTTAATTGTTAAGAGAAAACTTTAGCGAAAGAGTGTTAATGGTGTGGTTTATTTTGGGCTTAGGCCTTGGCCCATTCACCTCCTTATTGAAGATTAGGGGTTTGTTCTTCTCAATTTATATTGATTGAAACTGAAGTGAAATGAACTGATCTGAACTAAATGAATAGTAATATGAGAGAAAAAGTAAGTTACGGGAATTAAACTAAATTGAACCTATCTGAACTGAAACTTATCCAAATAAGTTGAAAAGAATAGGCAAGCCAGTAATGAGTAGCATTAGGCCCCTAGCCTAGCAGTTACTTTATGCATGTAGTTTAAGTGATTGTGGCCCTAATTTTGTGAGCCCATCAACATAATGACAACCTAGTAATAATCCTACTGAAAGCATGGCATGGAGAAAGCCACCATGCATTAGTGACCACAATATTTGGAGCAAGGGATTTGGACATATTATAGAGCATAAATGATAATGTGGTTATCTCCGTATATATGTATGCTTTGGTATTTAGGTTATATTCTCTTCATGTTATTTTATTGGTATTTATTGTTGATTGTTGATTTTTGTTGATTCTTGTTGATTTTTTGTTGATTCAATTTTTTTAGCAGAGAGCAACTTTGTTGATTCTTACTATTTTTTTTGTTGATTCTACTGATTTTTGTTCATTTTTACGGATTCTACTAAGTTTTTTTTTTTTTTTTTTTTTGGCTGAAATTAACTGAAATCAACAAAAATAAGTTGAGATAACACCTTGTATTTTGATTACCAACAAAACGATTCAAAACCTTAACTCTGAATTAGCACAGCACCAGATTGCTCAACTGTCAACTGTGTGCACCTGATTTGACGCCAAACATCACGTTCAAAGGAAAAGTTCATTATGTCTTTGAGATATCAAGCCAAATGAGTGGATAGCTAGAAATCTTAAATTCATATCTATCCCAATGCCTTTGCTGTAACCTTTAAAATTGAAAAGCACTCAGCAAACCAGCTGCGAAAATTTGAAGCTACAGTAGTGGATTTCTGGGCGGCATAAAGGTATCGAACATGTCAAGCAAGCTTATGAACTTTCACGTAGTGGTATCAACCGCACCTCGAACACAAAACACAACCTCAAATACGCCCCTGGAAATGGTAACAAGACAACAACCAGGATGTTTAAATGACCGGCTCGCTCTTTAGAGGAGAAATATTACACCGAAAGTTAACAGCTTTCTTACTCTATACAACATTGATCTTTCACAACTCCTGATATAAAGGGCGCAAAGACAATGAAAATTTATCAAACAACCAGATGCTTAATTGAAATTGCAGGCTTACAAAATGTTACAGATTACAGTATCTAAACTGAGACTTGTATCAATCTGAGTCGACTGCGGTCAGAGGAAATTGCTTTCACCAGATTTCTATGTCATAAAAACCAATCTGACAACCAATGCCCACCAGGGTTAGCAGAGCCCACGTCAGATATCATCACAAACTCGGATCCAAAACTCACAGATCCATCTTACCATCCCCCAACCGAACATTACAATTGTTGGATACATTTCTCGCGAAGAAGTACACACTAGATCTCACTTTTTAAAGTTAAACAAACCGACTCAAAGCACAGACAGATCCTTTGTCAATACAGCTGTATAATTAATTACTTGAGGTCATTATTATAGTCATTTAGTCTACTCCTTACAATGTCATCGAGTTATCCGACTGACCTTGATTTACACGTGGTTCAGCATATGGCCTAATGAAGGTCCTCCGCCACCAGACCTCAAATGCTCTTTGAAGATTTGGGCAATTATCACCCGCTTTAAGAAACGTTCCCAACCAAGACAGCAGAATACTCTGCTGATCCTCCAGGGGTAGAGTGAGGATAGTCCTACCAATCCCTTCCTCCACAACCTTCCGATCAAATGATCTGCACCCATGATTCAGCCAGCTGTAGTCATTGATCAACGGCTCTAACCACGTTTGCAACAACATATGACGGGTGTCCTTTGAGGGAAGCAATTCGCCCCTACCTATCCCGACAAACAACCTAGCTGTGATGCAGCTAACGTGGTACCGAATCATGATAGGCAGCTTTTGGTGTAGGCCTGCTAACTCCTGTTGGCTAGCAAACATGAGGGCAAACTCGTCAGCAACTTGCCTTTCCGCCAAAATATCTAGCAACCAAGTGAGATTATCAGCTTCTAGTGCTATCTGTTTCGCGATGGGGTCCTTGCAGTCCATGGGCCTACCACTCAACTCAGGCTGTGTGGCCTGCCTGAATTGTCCCAATAACGAATCTAAGCAGTTTCTGCAAGAAGAGTAGATTGTTTCATAGCAGATGTCAGGTGACTTATCAGAGTCTGCTGAGCTGCTGCTGCTGTTCTCTCTAAGGAGCTTCAGAACAATGGACTTCATTTCACGTCGCCCTCGCTCTTCGTTACTTTTAAGAACCAGATCCACTATGTGGGAAAGTGTGTCTTTAGGTGGTTTGGAGACAGTAGAAGAGACTCTTTTCAGGATCGGGTTTACTCCGACACCCTCATTTTGAAGTTTTAGAACTGAAGATACCACTTTTTCCTCTTCCTCTTCCCCAACCCAAGGGACAGCCTCCAGGTAACTCAAACCAGACTGAATGCATGAGCTGAAACCAATAGCTTCTGCAACCTGCAATGACATGCATTAGGTTGTGATTAAGATACAATGTGTATATATATAGAGCAATTATTACTTGAGTTGCCAAAATGAGGTGATAGAGAATCAGCACGATACAACAATGAGGAATGCTTTTTGACTCCTTTTTGAGGACAATTGAAGTAGTGCCTTCATTCCTCTCGTATGGAAAAGAGATGGTCATCAAAGCATGTGAATGCAAACAATTCTACCAATTTCATCTGAGAAGAAAAAGGTGTGGTGCATTTAAGGCCTAATATGCAGATGAATATCACCCTAGGCTGCTAGGCATTTATTTCAGTTTACTCAAAACATATCATTTCAGTCTTACAAAATGCAATCTTGTTGGGTTACTGGCCAAATTCTTTCATTTGCTGTTAACAAAATTTATGTAACTCCTTTTCCAGAGAAGAAGTGAAAGAGGCTGAATGTTACAAGCTAAGTCGGTGATGTGCCATAGCTACGAAATATTCCACAAGGAAATATTGGCTTTCACCCACCAATTCGGAAAATTGGAGCTTGAAGTGTGAAGTGAAGATGGAGGTTGGCTAGTACTACATAGGGAGGCTATGAGGCTTGACAATACAACCATATAAGCTACTATAAAAAATGGTACACAAGATTTAACGTGGGAAAACCCTCAAATAGAGGTAAAAACTCACGGGCAGCAGAAAAGAACAAATCGACTAATAAAAAATGAGTTGTAAATGAGAGAAGAATTACACTCTCAAATAAAGGGCATTTCACCCTCAGTCTCTCTCTCTTTCTCACTTAACTATCAAGAACTTTGCATTCTGCACGAGGAATTATGCTGTTGCTGCACTTCCTCACTTGCCAAATACCTTTGCATGCCATTAATATATATAGTACCTTGTATGATCACATTGTCAAACTACATAGCCTCCCCATCTAGCTCTTCACTTTCACACCTCAAGTGAGGTTACATTATCAAACTGTACCTACAACTTTGGTTGTTCCCGATCCTAATTCCTAATAAACCAAAGACAGCACCTTACATTAATATAACCCCTTTCTACCAAAATCCATCTATCAAAAAGAAAAAGAAAAGCCATGTATACAACCACGACATCTATCATGGTCCTGCTGGACATAAGCTACACCAAGCGTCTCAGGTATTTCAAGGATCATTCACCAAAGAAGCCCATACCAAGAACCTCCAATCACCACTTTCAACAGACAACTAAATTGTTTTCTCAAGAAAATTCAACTATCTAAACTTTCCTGTAAAATATTTACCCCTCAAACTAAACTGAGAATGCTAAGAAACTACTATGACATCTTAAACAAAACCATCAGGGTTTGCACCAGCATACTGATGGTGACAAAAAGAAAAAGGATAAAAGAGGCAAAAACAAAAGTTCACTGGTTTATGCCTTTTCTCCTGGTTGAGCCAGTATGAAGGCTAAATAATTAAAAAAAAAAAAAAAATCTCCATCTAATCAATGATAAGAAAGATCAGAAGAAGAAAACATCCACATACTGATTCCTAAGGTTCAAATGGAAGCTTGAAGGATCTTAAAGCACAAAAAACATCAACAATACAAGCATATTTTCAGGACTGTTACAGCAATCTAAGAACCAAGAGTGAGCAAATCATTGAATAGTGGGGTTTCTCCAAGTTACCTTGAGGACACGAAGCACTCGTTGAACACTTTGCTTGATCAGCCTCTGCTTCATATCTTTGCAATACATTAGGCCAACAGTTTCAACATAAATTTCGACATCTTCACAGTCATCAATCCGGAGGCAAGGCACAGAAGACTCTTGTTCAGCCAATTTCTCAGCAAAGAAACTGCTATTTTCCACAAGAACATCTTTATGAACATTCAACTTCACCGAAAATCCGTGCTTTCCTGACAAAACAACCTTCATATCACTAGTCCCAGGCTCTCCAAACTCAATTGACACCTTTCTTGGCAAACTTTCACCCTTGTTTTTAGGGGTTCTGTCACCAGCAACAGGCATATTAGACCCAGTATGAGTATCATCATTGGTGGTCTTATGATCATCAGAAGCTACTGGCTTAGACGGGTTCGGAATCGATTTTCTCTCACCGGAATGGGTTTGTTTCTTGTGAGCAGAAGCATTTGGATGAGGAGGTGATGAAGGGGGTTTGGATTTGTTTTGAGGGGTCTGTGTTTTGAGGGTCTTTTGAAACACAACAGGTGAAGGGCAGCACCAGAAACCCTCTGGGGTTACAGCAATTGGGACATTTCTGATCTTGGTTTCCCCTTTATTTACCCGGGTTACTCTGACTTCAGCCATAACTTAACAAGCATTCACAGAATCACAGCTCTGTGCGAGCAAAATCTCAGAAACCCAATTAATTCCTGAGTAATTAAATTTGCAGCAGAGGAATTTCTAAACAGAAATCAAAAAGCCTAGAGCTTGAACACAAGATAGAAACTTGAGAAGTTTTCAACTTTACCAAAATGTAAGTTGATCATACAAAGAGCATACCTTTTTTTGTCTCAAGATTGCAAAGTTGGCACCTTTCTATCCACAAAATCAAGAATTCAACCAACCCAACCCAGTAAAAGAAAATGCCCACCACCTATTCGACTGAAGGTAACAAAATGGTAAAACTTTTGGGGTTGAAATAACTCACCAAACCAAAACTGGGTACTTCTCCTCCACAGTTGTCCAAAAACCCATCAACTGATTCTCCTAAAAACAGAGCTCACCCTTTGAAAATGATTGGTCCAATGCTAAGCATCAAGGGAACAAGTGAACAGGGAATTTGCAGAGAAGAGATAACAGTATGACATTGATGGTGGTGGTTCCTCAAATTGTACAAGCGAGAAATGGGAAAACCCAGAAAGTTTTATAAAAATCAAAAAAAGAGAAAAGCACAAAAGCAAAAGAACAATAGAAAGAATGGAGAGAGGTTGATGGGACCAAGAACATGTTCTGGGACTTTTACCAGTGTGGGTATCTGTACAAAGGACACTTTTTGATTTTAAAGGGGAGTGCTTATCATTGTGCTTTCTCTTCTGCAATTATTCCAACTGAGTGACAGACAGAGAGAGAGAGAGAGAGAGAGAGAGAGAGAGAGTGATGAAACAACAAGCACGCCTTATGTTATCGTTGTTGTTGTTGTTGTTGTTGATGTTGTGCCCGTCTTTCAAGTTTTCAATCTTGTTATTGTTGTTCCACCGCTAAGCTTAAACTTGCCTTTTAGTTTCATGTACAAAGAAAGGAAGTTACTGGAGCTGGATTCCTTTGGCCCCCATCACATAATATCCGCCAGACAAGGACCCATTTGTTTAATATACAATACTCTCTGTTCTTATTTTGGAGCTAAATGTGCTAATAATAATCCCAATCTTTTTTTCTTTTTTTTTTTCTTTTTTATGGTTTTAAGTTAGGAGGTTAGGGGGCCAAGGTCTACCTTTTCCTTCCTTTGTATGCACATCACCAAATTGTGGGAATCCAAAGTTCTAATTAATTGTTATTTATAGAGTTTTTTGCGAGGAACCCCCTTATATAATACACTTTTTGTAAAAAAACCCCTTATATAATTTTTTTTGTGGG
>BSSO01001893.1:0-21373 GCA_030267885.1 Mesembryanthemum crystallinum | reverse complement strand
ATAATTGAGCTATACCTGTCAGTAATTTGATGAAGGTTTATGTTTTACATTGCCTCAATTGAAACGAACAGAAACAATAAACAAAATACAAGTGGGCAAATGTATGTTACTGAATCACAGACAAAATACAGAACTATCAAAAGCAGAGTTTTGAATAATTACATGGTCCTTGTTGTGCATAATATATGGAGCGAAAGTTGTAGACATCAGGCGGGCGAACTCAACTCCTTCGGTTAGATGCTGTCGTCACCCTTGTCTTTGGCTTTCTTCTCCTCTTACTCCCAAAAGTTTCCATAAACCAATCATGGTTCTGGTCAGTGACGTGTTTCCCAATAGCACAGCCAACTGCAAACCCCCCAACACAACCCAAACTTCTGGTAATCCAATCAATCAACTCGGTCTCGGAGCTCTCATCTTCTGGTGGTGGTTGTGGCGGCTCATCTTCATTTCTGCACTTGTTGGACAGCGGAATTCCACACAATTTCGGGTTCCCTTCATAAGAGCTGTTATCAAAAGTGCTGAATTGTTTTCCCTGCGGTATTGAGCCCACCAGACGATTGTGAGACACATCGAAGACCTCTAGAGATGTTAGCTGTTGTGCTAACCCCTGAGGGATATCTCCTGCAAGCAAGTTGTTGGACAGGTCCAAGGACTGAAGCTCACTCATGTTTGTGAGAGACGAGGGGATGCTGCCATCAAGATTGTTGTTGGATAAGTTAAGTACATGAAGCCCCCTTAATTCACCAATTGAATTGGGAATCCTGCCAGTGAAGTTGTTGCTTGAGAAATCCACGACTCGAAACACGTTCGATATCTTTGGGTACAACATTTCGTTGCCTTTGTTTGTTATTGTGATTGAGTAATCAAAAGGCATTTGCAACATTTCCCATCCATGCATCCACTTTACAGTGACTACTATCTTAGTCTGTAAAGTCGTTGACTGGTTTTGCCTGGTGATTTTCATGGGACTCCAATTTCGAATGTAGTCGGAGGGTAAAACACCGGTATGAAAATTGTGGGACAAGTCAATGATACGCAAAGAATGAAAGTCTACATCTGCAGTTGGTCGTCCTATTCTGCCATGAAAATTGTTGAATCTCAAAATGAGAATCTGCAAATTGGGAAGAATGCCCAACCATGACGGGAAAGTATCATTTACATGATTTTTGCTAATGTCAAGGAATTCTAGCATATTGCAGTTGGCCAAGGATCTTGGGATTTTACCCTCCAGTTGATTCTCACTGAGATTAATAATCTTCAGTTGACAGGATTTCGGGTATGCACCAGGAATCGTTCCGCGGAAGTTGTTCCCGTGCAAATTCAAAACAGAAAGAGATATCCCAAGTTCACTGATGCATTCTGGAATTTGACCACCCAAGTGGTTGAAGGATAAATCAAGGTAAGCTAGAGAACTTACACGACATAATTGCTCAGATATACCTCCATCAAATAGATTGTGGGAGACATCATAAATCTCCATGGAATTTGGTGGAATGGGAAGGGAACCTTCCATCTTGTTTTGTGAAAGATACATCCACTGTAAATGATTCCATGGGAGAACCTCTGTAGGCTGTTCAAAACCTGTTATGAAGTTGCCACCCAGATCAAGAATTATTAGGCTGTCTCTGGTTGCATTCACGAACCACTGAGGTATTAGGCCATGAATTGAGTTGTACATAAGGGATAAGTATTCTAGTTCCGCTTGACTGCATAAGAACTGTGGGAGTTGGGTCAAGTTGCATGAGTCGAGTAATAATGACCTCAACTTTGGAACTGAGTTATTGACGACATTTTTGCCTAGAAATGTCAGCTTGACACCAGATAAATCTAGCAATTTGAGATATTTGAGCTCTGAAATTGTCTCAAAGTTGCCGTATAAATTATTTTTGCCTAACCCTAGTTGGTAGAGATTTTCAAGTTGCGAAATTCCTTGGGGTATAGAACCGACTAGTTGATTTGATGACAAATCCAACTCCTTTAATTGGGTCAGATTCATGAGCCATGGTGGGATGTGGCCTGTTAGGTGGTTCTTGCTAAGATGCAAAGAGGTGAGACTAGTGAAGTTTGCGAGGAAAGAGGGGATCTCACCAGCTAAACCCATGTTGTCAAGTTCTATTGCAGATAATTTGTTCAGCTTCACCAACCAAGAAAGCAACTTTTCAGGCTTGACATCCAAGTTTGAAAGATATAAAGCCTGTAGTTGTGTTAAATTTGCCAGAGAGGAGGGGATGTCCCCACTAAAATTATTTTGACGGAGGTCCAAGTGGGTGAGCTTTGTCAGATTGCCAAGAGAAGATGGAATTGATCCTGAAAAATGACTATTGTATAAAATGATTATTTCTAGATGAGCAAGGTTTCCGATTGAAGGGGGAATTTCTCCAGAAATTGCTGTTAACCCGAGAATTAATCGGCTGAGAGGGCTATTCTTTTGAAATTCAGGAAGGGAGCCTTCAAGAGCTGGGTTTTCACTCAAATCAATGACTTTGAGGCGTGGTAGGTCAAAAATGCTTCTTGTAAGCTTACCATATAAATTACAGTTGCTAAGAGAAAGAAACCTTAGAGAAGTTAGGTTTGCAAGGATAATCGGACCGGCGGAAGATATGTCAACTCCGTCAAGATTGAGTACTTTCAAGCAAGTTATGTTTCGAACTAACCTCTCCAGACTCGGATCTTCAAGTTCAAGGCCTGACCCTGGCATACCATCACCGTTGATTGAAAGATCGAGGAAAGAGAGCTCGGACAATGTTGAGATTTCTTTGGGGATCTGTCCGAAAAATGCGGAAGTAGAGAGGTTGAGGTGTTGCAACTTGTTGAGTTGGCCTACTTCAGAGGGGATTCGGGAATGGTTGAAGTCATTGTAGGCGAGGCTAAGCATTTCAAGATGGGAGAGGCTGAAGAAGAGGCTGCTGTTGTGAGGGAATGTTCCCGAAAGACAGCTGCTGGTGAGATCGAGCCCTATCACATGGCCCGTCTCCTCATTGCAAATGACACCATCCCAAGAACAGCACTCATCTCCTGTCCATGAGTTCATCTTTGGATATGCACGTGGATAAAAGGAAAATGATTTATAACCAGCACAGTCGATAAGGAAACTGTGCTTGAATCGCAGCAAGGCTGATCTCTCGTGAACGTGGCATGATGGAACTCTCAAAGGCGAGAGAGAGAAAGGAGTGGCAATTGTGTGTGTGATGACGGTAAGAGAACATATTGGAACTAACACGATGAGCAAGTATTGGCAGGATCGATAAGAAAAACTGGTCACCATGTTGGTGTGATGGGGTTCATTGGCAAAGCAGAAACTAACCCAGCTACTTTATACTCCTATAAGCCCTGCAATGGATAGAGAACACGGTGATTTAGCACGAAGAATGCAGTTTACATGTGGTACGATGACCAGTGACCACCATGATTTCGTAGCCTAGCAAACAAATGTCATTTTACTGGTCTGAAAGCCTGGGTCAATAGATGACCGTATATAGTCATAGCTGTTGAAGGGCAGAATTTCCATTCCACACTGATTGCGCCATAAGTTGGTTAATTAGCAGTAGCACAACAAGGTGTCAAGGTCCCGAGACTAACCCCATTGTTTCAAATTGGCCATATCCTATCTGGAAAAATTGATGTCAATAATACACTTGGTCCATTTGAATCCCACCATGAAGTGTAAAAATGCACATTACAGACCTACTGACTACTGTGTTTGAATATACCCACTGTGTTCACATTACAGACCTATTTTCTCATCTTTGCACCGTGTTCGAACAGACCCATAGAACGAAGACTTTTTTGCCTAAATCCCATTATGAAGTGTAAACATGCAAATTACGCGAGTTCTCCCATCTGTATGGCCTAATGCCATTATGAAGTGTAAACATGCAGATTACACGAGTTCCTCCATCTGTTATGGTATGGCCATTTGTATGGCCTAAATCCCATTATGAAGTGTAAACATGCAGATTGCGCGAGTTCCTCCATCTGTTATGGTATGGCCGTATGGGTGAATTAACTCTTAATCTGTTATGTTATGGTTCCTCCATAACTCTTAATCTGTTATGTTATGGTTCCTCCATATGTTATGGTATGGCCGTATGGGTGAACTAACTCTTAATCTGTTATGTTATGGTATGGCCGTAACTCAATCTGTTATGGTATGGCCGTATGGGTGAACTAACTCTTAAAATCTTTGCACCGTGTTCACACAAACCCATCTTCTATGTTATGGAGTAATATACGATATGATCATCAATTTGTTGTACAAGATAGGATTTTCCTCTGAAGTCTTTTTAACAGTGCCCAACAGTAAACAAAAATCCTTAAATTCAACCATTTGCAAGTGTTTTTTTTTTTTTTTTTTGATTGAAAACCAGGCACAACAGAAGCTGTGCTATATATCGCTACTTGCTTGAGAAACTCATCACGGGTGCTTTCTACTACAAGAAATGACCGAATTCTGGTCATGCCAAAACACACACCAAAAATCTTGCAAATTTGAAGAATCTAAAGTTCCAAAATTAAACATGGAAGAGTTCCCGCTAGCTAATCTCTTTCTTTTTGTGTTTGTTTAGGCTCGGATCGGACAATTATACTCTCGTATCATTGCGAGGAAGCATTATGTAGCTCAACCGGAGGGTTGTGGCGGTCCGAGGGGAGCTTAATCTTGCCAAGAGAACCAGCAGGTACGAGCTTGAGATTCTCGCAGTTACAGATCTCGATCATGAATCCATCCGGGTCGTTGAAGAACAGCTGGTCTATTGCTGTGTTGTGCTCTTCATCTTCCACTGTCCTCTTCATGTATTTCACCCCATGATCTTTCAGTCTCTGTTCAATTGCCTCCATATCTTCGCACTATAGTCCACCCACATACAAAAACAAGTCAGATTCAACAAACAAACAAATAAATAAATAACTCTTGTGAACAATATTTTACAGTATGGGATATTATGCTTTAGTGACATTGCATATTTCATTGTCCTAATTGTAGGATTATTGACTACAATCTACTCCCTAAACTACAAGGGATACACCATCTCTAGTGTGTTACAAAAACGCTGGATATTCTTTTGTTCTCACCATCAATATCAGGACACTCTGACGGTTAATTAAGGGTGTGTTCAATATAAGAAAAATTGGAAGTTGCAAAATTGAACTGAACGATTCTTACTAAATGTGTAGTTGGTAAGCAAGAAATATTGTCACAATTATGATCTGCTATATCTCTATGGAACACTATTTCGTCTGTAATTAGTGGTCACATATAAGCAATATTTCAAAATGAGTAACTCTCTTGTACAACCGTCTAACCATTAGACGGCCTAATTTAATGGTGACTTTTCATAAATTAGGGGTTATTTTTAGCGACTTAAGGACTACTTTATACAACTTGACCCAATCCAAGAATAACTTTTCGCAATTTAGTGGCTACTTTTATCGACTTAGAGGTTATATTTTTACGACTTTGGGTAATTTTATAAAATTATTATAAAATATAAAAGTAGCCCCTAAGTGGCTAAAAATAACCTATAAATTGCAAAAAATTACCATTATATTGAATCGTCTAATGGTTAGACGGTTGTACACAAGAATTTGCCTTTCAAAATTGACGATCATAACTGAATGTGGAAAATGGTACTAGTACTCTTTACTAGAAAGCTCAATAACTGACCTCAAAAAAGTTAGTTAGTCGTATGTCTAATTTCGTAAAACTTTCCTTAAACTAGTATTTTTACCACTTTAATCATCGCCTTAACATACATGCCAAAATTTAAACAACAAATTATTAGCGAACAAAGGGAGTATGTTGCCACAAGTGTACGTATGATGATTAAATACCTATGAAAGAGCTAATAGGATCCTAAAAACATGTAAGTGAACAGACCTGGAAAGAGATGTGGTTGTCCATGGGATCCAAGCCATCTTTATCCGACGGCAAGCGCTGTTCATCCTTGGCATGAACCAAGTGAATACCGATACCGTAATTGAAGAGCCAAGCCCCATCGAAATCGAACGCTTGAGGCCGTTCGATGACAACGAACCCCAAAACCTTGGTGTAGAACTCCAACGAGTCCTTCACCGACCCACATAGCCTCGATACGTGGTTTAACGCCATTAACGGTAATGGATGTTCATCCTCCTCCTTGTTCTCCTTCTCCAACTCATTATGCTTCTGGTTTTCTTCTTCAGTCTCTCTCCTCCTCTCTTGCTTGCCTTCCATGGTAGCTCAGTTTACCTCTTTTGGGGTTTGCTGTTTTTTTTTTTTGGTAAAGGGGTTGAGTTGGGTTTAATTTGTTAGGATCAGTCAAATTTTGGATTTTATTGTGGTTTTTGTTATGTTATTGTAGATTTAGTGGATAGATGAATTTACTTTGATTATATTAGTGTGTGAGGGGGTTGCTGTGAAGTGACATGTGGAGGGGGTGAAATGCATGAGAGTGTGCAACGTGGGTGTGTTTGTAGGATGACAGGTTCTGTTTTGGCATCCCTATGCTGGTTTAAAATGATGTTTCTTCAGGGATATGCAAGGGTCGAGACCGACTAAGCATGGCACGGGCGGTGTCTTCGGGTCGGCCGATCCCCGATACTCGGCACAGTAATTCATATCTCGTGTCGTGTCGTGTCAATGTCGAGTTGGAGCTCTGCCTAAGTAGGCATGAGGCTCATTATGTCATATCATGTTGTGTCATGCCGGGTTAATTGAAGCTCCACCAGATAGAGATGAGTCCGATATAATTATGCCATGTCGTACTTCATTGACGGATTGAGTCTATTTTTACTTTAGTTTTATGGTTATGATTCGTGCCTCGAGTCATGTAGTGACATTTTCATTTAGCAATTTTGGGGTCTATTTTTATTTTTGGTTTTATGATTGTGATTCGTATTCGAGTCATGCAATGACAGGTTGATTTAGCAATTTTTCTTAGAAGTTGGACCTTCATTATGTGATTGTCATCTTCAATTTGCATGATCTTGAGAGATTGCTCCAGGGATCTTCAATTTGTACAACTCAAAACTAGCAAAGAAACCAGTTCGCTTATAACCAATGCAATCTAGGATCCTGCCTCTCATGCAGTTCTGCATGGGAATAGCTCCAGAAAACTGATTGTCTGCAATTCGCAGTAAACTTGCATGGAATTCGAGCAGGATGAACTCATTCCCACTGAGATCCAAGGGCTGCAAATTACTCCATAGGACGGAAACTAAGGTTGTTCAATAAAGGTCTAGTAACAGGAGACTAGTTATGTTCAGAAATCACTGCAGCAGAGCGCGCGCAAAGAATTTTATTATGTAGATGAATCTGAAGCAAGCAAAACAGATAAAAGAATCGTTGTCGCTAGCGCAGAATTCATTCAAGAGAGCAGCAACTCGTCTACATGATACCCTAGACATGTACATTGTTCACCAATTTGCCTATTATCTCTTCCCACAAAATAAAGGGAACCTAATATTTAGCTCAATAAGTTCTCTAAAGGATAGTCAGTAAAATACAATTAATCAAGATCCCCTAATAAAGCTTAAACATATTATTATTACCAAACCTCAATCTCCCTTGGTTCCTGGCTGCACACACCCACAAAAGTGAGTCTTCTTCCGCCGCCTAGGCGTCCTAGACCCACCACCATAGAGGTAGTCACGTAGGAGGATCCGGGTATTCCGCTCAGTAATCCGGGTCCCGCCTTTTCCAGCTTTGTTACTGTCAACTTTCATCAGAAGAAACTGTAATTTCTGCACCTCCACCTGCAACCTCCCTATCTTCTCAGATATCCGTCGTGCTTGTTCGGAACATTTCCTCCTCCGGGCGTTTCCTGCTTCCGACGAATCAGCCGTGACTGACCCATCGAATGATGATGCTGTGGATGAGGAGTTTTCGACGTTTTTCATCAGCTTTCCGCTATACTCAAACAGTTTCAGGATCGTTTTCTCGGTTTCCATAAGCTGGTCCTTGACTCCATCACATTCGACAACACCCTTTCCCTTGTTGCTCGAGCAGTTTTCAGTCAATTCGACCTTTTCCTTCAAATCATGCACCGTTATTTGAAGGTTGGTCAGCTTCTGAACATCTGAAGCTAGCCTTTCAAGAGTCTTCCTCTTGTATTCGTCCTGTTGGGGATTTGGGAAATGCTTTGAAATCTGTTGTTCATCCACACACAGTTCCTTGTCGACTGTTACTTCTGACGAGGGGCGACCACTCTTGTTCTGCTCGAAATGAGAGTACTTGTTGTTAGGAACAGTTGTGGTGGCAAGTTTGTTGCATGGTCTGCCAACTGTGAGGTCAATGCTGTCTCCTTGGCCAATGGTTTCCCATAACTCGAGAATCTGATCATCTGACCCCATAATTTTTCTGTTCCTCCCAAAGGATGAGCAGTCTGACACCTGATCGAGCACAATGTCTTTCATAATCAGGAGCTCGTTCGCTGGTTCTGAGACTACAACATCAGGGCTCGTTCTTTGCGGCTTTAGGTCTTCCTCGGGTGGTAAAGCAAAACGCTTACTGAATCTCCCACTTGTACGACGAGAGAGGCTTTGAGATTTGAACACTCCAAGATGTCTCGCTGAGTCAGAGCGCACAATAGAGCGTTCATCTTTTGCATGTTGTTTCAGCTCTATAACTGCTCTTTCTACAGCCTGGATCCTGGTGAGGACATCCTGCAAGTCAACAAATCCAACTGACTTGGGAGAAGCGGCTTTATCTTCACTCAAGTTTTCAGAGTTTTCCACATCCTGAAAACACATAATATTAGTATGAATGTATGATGTTGAACAAACAGAAATGCAACTAGATTATGTGAAGCTATTTCACATCAGGTAAAATTTCTCTCTAACCCAGTAGATCAAGGAGTCATAGATGGCAAGAAAGTAAGTGAACGTCTAATGTACTCAAGGAAACAAATTTTGTCTCAACATGCCTTACATAAGAGAAAACAGTTTGCATACATGTTACACAGAACTCCAAATCACCAGCTTTCAGCTATGTACGTAGAGGAAATTCCCAGATATATCTATCCTGATCTAGATCATGTAGCCATGAGTCATGAGAAGTTTTGCCAACAAAATGTTGGGGAATATCAAGGACATTAAATTGCAAAGTCTGAGGACCTAGCTGAATTAGTGGTTTAAGGGCTCAAACTACACAACTAGCCAGAAAAGTGTAGAATCATACTTTAATTTAGAAAGGGATGATAAAACTGTGGAACAATATGGCACAATTTTTTTCCTCGAAATAAAACGTTCACAAAAATTGTCACAACTAAAGCAAGCATTGGTTATTATTGGTGCACATTTGACCTTTGCATGGGATACTGAGAAGGTAGATATCGACTAAAATGCTGAGGGAATTGGTCAAACAAACAGTGAAATAACTTCAGCCACAAATACCCCTCTACTCCGAACATGAATGTGTCACATTAAAGTTTGGGCGACATGATTTCCCGAACAATTTGCAAGCTTCATAATTATATCAACATACTACCCATTTATTTTATCATACTAGAGGCTTCCTCTAAAAGCTTTTTTCCTAAAACAGAACCCAATTAGGACACATCTCGATTTGAATGAACTGAGTGGCGGATTAAGGTCCTAGAGCTGATAAAGTGGAAAGTCAGATTAGCATTGATCCAGAAAGTATAACTAGAGAAGCTAGAATGTAATACATATAACTAAAATATGAACTCGAGATGGGTCTATTATTAGAAAAACATATGATACCTCTTTGTCCTCATAGTCAGTTTTGTGAAGCTTCTTGTTCCGAATAGTATGCTTCTCCAGTGATGCCACAGAATCCCTCAGAGACAATATAGCAGAGTTATCTGCAGCCAATCTAGCCTTTATTTCTGAATTTTCACCTTCCAAGACCCCAATTCTTTCTCTCAACTGACCAACATCCGTGTTTTTGAAATAACTTTCTTCTTCAAGGACCCCATACGCTTTAATTAGCTCAGAGTACTTGTCCTTAATCAGTGCTTCACGTACACTGGAGCTCTGTACCTCGGTGAAGAATGTTCCTGCCACAGTCTCCCATAATTTAATCTCTTCTTTTGCCTTCTGCAGCTCTGAACTCAAATCTCCTACTGTTGCTTCACTTTCTTCGTATTCCTTGCGTATCTTTGATATTTGAGAATTTAGATACTCAATAAAATCACAAAGGCCTTCGCAATCTTTGAGTTGCTGAGCAGAATCCTCAGATAATTTAAGTATCTGGTTCTCTGCTTCCAAAAGAGCCACTTCTTTCATGCACAACATATCCTTTCCATCAGCTATCTCATCCTTCAACTGACCATTCACAATTTTCACTTCTTCCAGTTCGTTCTCTGACTTCTTCAATGATACCACCAGACCGCCATTTTCAGCTAAAACCTCTTCCAACTTCCCCTCTAAAATTCCCACTTTCTCCACAAGGACACCATTTTCATTGCAAAGCTTGTGTACATTCTCACTCAACTCTATAACTTGCGTAGCTTTCTCAGAGATGACGTTCTTGAAAACAAAGGAAAGGTTTTCAAGAGCAACGGCCTCCCCAACTATACAAGTGCACTCATGTTGCAAGTTGTGCTTCTCCTCTTCCAAATCTTCAAATGCCTTCATCAAGGATTCTTTGTCCTCAATAACCTGGCAATTTTGTTTCTGTAGATCGTCATAAGCGCTTTGCAAATTGAACAGCTTTTCTTGTAGACGTTCCATTTCAGTAAGAAGCACCACTTCTTTCTGATTACCCTCCCTAACTTTGAGGATCAATTCTTCATTACTCTCCAAAAGCTTTTGCATTTCCTTCTGCAGTACAAGGAGCTGCTCATTCCTGCCCTCAATCTCCTGTCTGAGTACGATGATTACAGCACTCAAATCGGCCACATCATGTTTCAGTTGCCAAAGCACTGCCATCAAAACTGACTTCTCGACAACAAGCTCCTGATTTTCGTCCAGGGCGTCACAAAGGGAAGTTTTGATATTGTCAAGTTTACCCAGTATATGCTCGATAACTCTTTGGTCCTTGTCATCACAGCCATCCAATGCAAGGCCTGAATCAGCCTCAAGTGCCTCTAAGAGCTGAAACATACCTGTTCTCAACCCTTCTACTTGACGAGATAGCACCCTAACCTCGTCCTGCTGCTCAAGACTGGTGTGCTCCAGTTCTGAAATTAGTTTCTCCGATAAGTCGGATGCCTCCAGGAGTTTCTCACAGTATCTCAGCAACGAGCAGTTCTTACCTTTCAGCTCTTGTATGCATTTTTTCAAGATGAAGATGTCGAACTGAGCATTAACAGCTTTATCTAGCTCTTCTTCGTACTCTTGCCTCATGTGTTCACCCACTTCTTGTAGTAGACGAACATTGTTTTCCATATCAGCAATTCGTGTCTGGCTCAACTTGTTGGAATTTGCATGTTCTTGCTTTTCAACATCTAAGCAGACCTGCAATTCTTCTACTCTTTGTAGTGTGCAGTCTCTCTCTTCCTCCAGGCCCATGTAACTTTTCTCTAAGTCAGCGTGTCTTTTTCCCAGGTTTTGCAACCTCTGCTGAGTTGTTTCCAGTTCAGATGTTAATGTTTGCTTTTCTGTAACAAGGACAGACTTCTGGTCATCCAGCAACCTGCATGAATCTTCCAAGTTCTTAGATTTCACCCTCAACGTTTCAAGTTCAGCATTGGCGTCAAAGAGAGAATTCTCCAAGAAAGTATTTCTTTCCGAGAGTTTCTCTAGATTCTCGGTTGTACTCTGCAATTGCGCTATCATGGTGGACTTCTCAGTAGTGAGCGTAGAGTTCTCTCCCGTAAGCAAGCGGCAGGATTCCTCCAATGCCTTGACCTTCTCTCTAGCCCCGTCTAACTCAGCTTGTAAGTCTGATAGTGAATTCTCAAGAAGCTCATTCTTTTCAATAAGTTTCTCCATTACGCCCAACTTCTCAAACAAAGAAGCTACCTCAGCTTCACTCCTTTGGCAGTTTTCTTTGAGCATCGAGTTCTCATTCTGCAACTCTTTCACAGATGAACCAAAGGATTCTGGGTTAAAGCCCACCAACTGTACCTGCCCCAACATGTCCCGGTTTCTCTGACTCAGGTTATTCACTTCCTCTTTCAGACAGTAAATTTCTTGCTGAAGAGCATTTCTCTCGTCAAGTCGGAGTTCTAACTCCTGCTGCATGCTTTTTATTGAGACAGCTGAGGACAAATTAAGTTCATTAAGGCCCTTGTTCTCTTCCTTGGCCTTCTGAACTTCCTCTTCCAAATGCAGATTCTGAGTTTCCAAGTCCTTCAAAAGCTGAACTTTTCTCTGAAGCTCAGTAGCAACAGTTCTGAGTTCCTCCTGAACTTTTGAATGCATGTTCTGGAGTGATTGGAAACCAGTTTCCGCCTCCATAAATCGCATGCGCTCTTCTTGGACACATGTCCAAAGCCTACCCAATTCTTTCTGCTTCTCGGAAAGTTCTTGGCTCTGGGTCCCGACCTTCTGCACCAAGGAGTCGATATCAGACTGCAATGACTTATTCGACCTATCCAACAGAAGACACTGCTCTTCAGAGCCCTTCAACTTGGCAACCCCATCCTGAACCTCGGCTTTCAATCTTTCAGCCTCTTCCTGGATGAGTATGATTTCGCCTTCCAATGTTGCTATCTTTTCCAAGCATTGCTCATGTTTAACAACAGCAGCTTCCTTCTCCTCAGTTAATATGATAACAGTTTCCCTCAGAATTTCAACTTCCTTTTCAGCTCGGTCAGCTCGGTCACTAGTGCTGCTTGCATAATCTTCGGCAAGCAATAATTTGTTCTCCAGATTGGCTATCCTCTCCAAGGCTTCCATATACTTGGCAAGAAGAGCTTCTTTTTCAGCTTTTACTCGAGAAAGCTCTTCCTTCATCGATTCTGTTTCTTTTTCAGCTCTGCAAGCCCGGTCATTTAGCTGCCCAGCATCCTGCTCTGCACGAGAAATATTGGTCTCCAAATTGGAGACTCTATCAAGACATTGCTGGTACTGAAGAAGACTAGCTTCTCTTTCAGCTTCTACCTTGGCTAGGTTTTCCCTCAAGATCTGCACCTCAGCTTCAGCTTTGCTTGCTCGTTCATTGAGTCCTTCCGAATCCTCCTTTGCCTGAGACACTTCAGACTCTACTTTAGACAATCTTTCTAGAGTCTGCTGGTATTGAAGTAGGCCAGCTTCCTTCTCAGCTTCTAGCTTTGCAAGTGCCTCCTTTAGAGCTTGTATATCAGTCTCAGATCTTCCCAATCTCTCAGATTCGGACAAAACTTGGGTCTGGACATTGTCATTCTTCTTCGTGTCTTCTCCTTTCTCCTCCACTGCTTGGAAATTCAAGCCTTTTCTAGCTTTTCCAAACCCATTAAGTTGCTTCAATCCCTTCTGCATTTCATCAGGGTCAAACGATGCTCGTATGGGGCCCTCCGACTCTGGTGTACGAGCACCAGAATCAGGCCCATCATCAAGGAATGGGACTTGATTAGGAAATGCATCTGCCATTGTTCGGTGCGCCTGGCGAATCACCCCGGTCGCATGATCATATCTTTCAGCCAAAGCACGGTATGCACGGTAGAACTCTTCAACTAATTTCATCAGCTCAGGCCGTTTCTTATAGTACATCTCGGCTCGCCGTGCAAAAGAATCTTCATCTACTTCAATAAGCTTTATCATTGATTTAACTCTGTTATCCATACCTGCAATAAAACAGGAAATGCCAAGTTATATAAGAAGTCATAGCTAGAGAGAAGGCCTATGCAACAAATGTTTTGAAGTTTAGAAGAAAAGCCACTACAACAATCTGTGACTTAGAGAAGGTATTATTACACTTCCATATCAATATCAAGATCATGTTAGCACACAAAATTTGCATATTTCCATACACAGTCACATTAATGGTTGCATACAAAGCGACATTGTCACACACATAACAATCAAAGTAGTTCTTCGTATATATGATCTCCGAACGCAATTGACCTTCCATCTACCATCAGAACTCCAACTACGCTCCACATATGTAATGAAAGAAGTGCCACTTCACACAACTCAGAATCAGTGACTTGATAATTTAAACAAATGTTTCCAAGTGTTATCTCAGATTATAGAAGCTGATTATCTACGTAGCATTCACATAAATTGCATAGAAATTTGTAACAGTTCAAATTCAGAAGAGAACCGCCGTACCTGTGAGATTTTCCTGCAGCCATTTGGAATTCTTAGGGCTAATGTGGCTGTCCCACCACCAAGAATACATGTTTCTGCTCTCTGCTCGCGACAGGGTCGCCATTATTCGAGCAGAAACACAACAAAGACTATCTCAGCTACAAAATACCAGGCTATCACACCACCAAAATCACCTCAACAGGTGCTTACACAGAATGAGGGTTTGAACCCCCTTCACTATATGTACCTGTACACCAACAAATTGTTCCCAAATTACTAAATAATTATAAATTTATGCATCCATATTAAAAAGATCACAACTTTTCATGTAAAGTACCTGATCAGAGCAAACCCTCAACCCAGAAACTTACTTCCAGAAGAGATCAAACATCATGAAGAAGACCCAAAAACTGTCAGATCAAACATCAGCAGAAAATTAATTACCATAATGACCACAAAAATCCAACCCTTGTGAACTAAAATGCATCTCTAGAATAGATTGCACAATATTAACACTTCAAAAGAGCCAAAAAAAAAAAAAAAAATCCTTAAAAACCCAAAATTATCTCCATCAAAAGGAGACTTTTTGAACTACCAAATTCCCCAAAACCCCACAAATTTAAGCAATCCCACCCAACTGAAAACCCCAAAAGAGAATGAATTTCCAAGAAAAATGAAAAACCCATGAACCAAAACCAACTGAAAAACCTTAAAAATCATGAAAAACTGAAGAACATAGTTAACATGACTACAAATTCAAGGATTTTAGCAAAAGAGTTGAGCAGTCAAAGATCATCAAACCCCAAAAAAATAAGTCCTCACCAAAATAAAAATTAATTGTCGGCCGTTTCAGAATAGAGACCCAGTTGCTTGCTTCCCTTTGGAATCACCCCATTTCTGGTGGATCTCTCTCTATCTCTCTCTGATCTTCTCTCTGTCCTTTTTTTCTCTCTCTACTGTATTTGCTTTGCTTTTTATTCTTTGCTTTAACTGTTGCTGTAAGCCTTTGGAGGGCTGTCACGCTGAAAAAGAATACAATTATTGAATTTTTCTTTTGCTTCCTGTACATACAGGAAATATACTACTTTAATATTCACTAATCACTGTATTATTAATTATTATATGCAGATTTATAATTTCTTTTGGGTAGATCTCTCAAACTGTTAGTGATGATTATTGAAGGAAAGAAATAGAAGTGATATTAGGTGAATTGTATATTTTCAAGTTTGGTAGAATATCAGTTTATTTTAGTAATTAATTTTTTAATTAGGGGGCAAATCCTGTGGGATTACAATTAATTGAGAAGAACGTTGGGGGTAATCTAGTAGTGAAATGACAGAAATACCCTTGGTTGGATTTTAAAATTCACTTTTTTTTGCTGTTGTTGTTGTTCCTTGGGTTTCCAGAAAGTTGACCAAATTATGGTGTTGATCAGCATTGAATATGGAAGATTGTGTCATGTTTTTTGAGCCAATAAAATAAAATTTTTTTTTTTTGGTGCAAGCCAATAAAATTAAATTTAATCCTTAGCAAAAACATACCAACAGTGATTTTCGGGGTGATATAATGATACCGTAATGACATGAAAGACTGGGATCAAGGCACCAAATATGTGTTCACATATATTAGTTGTTAATTAATTTATTTATTTATTTATTTATAGAAATATATCCATTTTGCTTTGTTTACAATTTTGTTAAACTATAGAAGAGTCCAGATCTCTTGAAATATATTGTTCAAATCATATCATAAAAACTAGTATATCATATTTTGTGGTTTTATTTGAGAAATACAGTTTTTTCATCAACTTTTCTGATGGAAAAATTCACCTGATCCTGCACTATTTTACTTTGTTATTAATTCAAAGAGAGTGTTTTGTCCAATTAAAGATAAAAGTTTCTAAGTTTTTTCATAATAAATATAAATGTTGTTTATATTTTGAGTGTATTTGTTTGTTTATCTTTCTACGTCGTTCTTTCATAAATTTGACCTAAATACATTCCAATATCAATATATCTAGGAAAGTACAGCAAGGTTGAGTCATCTTTTTTTAGTGGATTGTCAAGTATTAATTACACTATTTAGTCAATGTAGAAAATTCTAGCATGAGTGCATGACACTTGTTGTGGATCGAAATGAGTATACGCGACTATATTTTTCTTTTTATTATTATTTTTTGGGTTTCAAAGCATTGATTCAAGGAAAATCGACTGTAACTCTTAAGGATGTGCTTGCAATTCACAAACAAACAAAGGTTGTCTTGGAGGAGTGATCGAGAAGAATTACCTCCCCCCACCCCAAACGTCAACTTATGAGACAATCTAGTAAGATTTAAAAAGATAAAATAAGTGAGATCTTTTAAGTGGTGAAAATTAAATATCATGACCTCTTATACTTTGAAATATATATATGCGCGTTGAAATATATCTACACCCCAGTCACCTATTGAATTAATATATTGTCTTCAGATTTGATTATAGCCTATAAAGGCCTTGTTAAAATTGTTGTTCTTTAGTGTGGCTTGTGACTACAGGAAGGCAAATGGAGGAAATGGAAGAGCTAAAATAGTATTGTGTGCTCATGAACATATATGTGTCACATTATATATTCTCTTCATATTTGATTATAATCATGAGAATGAACAATATTTACTAAGTATATTGTAAATCATAATTATTATTTTCAAAAAGTTTCGTGATAGTTATTGTGACAGTTAAAATGGGACAGCTGAAATAGTATTGCTCATGAAAAATACAATTGTTATTTCTAAATAGTAAATACTACTCCTTGGGTAATAAATAAATGAATAAAGTAAAGCCTTGTTCTGTAAAGCTTATTTTTGTTGATTTCAGCAAAAATTAACAAAAATCAGTAAAATCAACAAAAATCAACAAAGTCGCTCTTTGCCGAATCTAACGAATCAACAAAAATCAACGAAAATCAACAAATATCAGTAAAATCAACAAAAATGAACGAAAATCAACAATAATCAACAAAAATAAATAATCATCAATAAATATCAACAAAAATAAGTGGTAAAGAATAAAGCCTAACAGAAAAGGACTACCATCAAAAGTGGAAGTAGCCGTTAGTTAAATTTGGAGCAGTATATGGCGTCGCTTTTGCAGCTTTTTACAGCGAAAGGGAAAGGTAAAAGGAACGGTAACTCCGCAAATCATGGGCAGACATTATTAGACATACATTAAGGTCGGCATTTATTAACACAACAAGAGACACCATGCCTGCAAATTAGAGCTCGCCAAAACAGTTATCAGACCATGTTACATTTCCGGTCCAACTTAAATCCTGTCAAAATCGGGTTATATACAGCATATTCGTATTCATGTTAATAACTTTGTGTGATGTTTATGGCTGTAAACGAGACGAGTCAAATCAAGTATTATCGGCGTGCTTGTGCTCGACTCGTTTATTAAACGAGTATCAAATGGGTGCTTGTGCTCGGTTCGTTTATTATCGAACGAGTTTTGACCGAGTATGTTCGCGAGCCGCTCACAAGTGAATCGGCTCGTTTACACCCCTAGTGATGTTCATATTGTGTTATTTGGGTGGGTCGTGTCAAGGATTGTTAGCTCTATAATTAGTAAATGGCTAAAATATTGAAGGGTGATTAGGTAGATTTCAGTATGTAGAAAAATTAAGCATAATGATAATTTCTTTAAGGAAATAAATACAGTATTTTGTGTCAGAATGGGTGTGTGGGTGGTTTTTTTATTTAGAAAGCTGAGCAAATTGTAAACGCAATTTAGGCTACTACTCTTTTTTAAAAGAAAGAAAAAAAAAAAAAAAAAAGTGGTCCCATGGACGGTGGAGTGAAAAAGACTACTCATTCCGTCACTGGTCAACAAGGCCATGGGCTTCCTACCTTTACCAATTGGACCACGTGTTTCATCGTTTTTTATACCAATTCCATTTCCAGTACGTGTAAAATATTGATATTCATTCGGGCACTATCTATAGTTTAGAGTAGATTCAGTTCGTCTAAAAGTACCTGAATTGAACTGAACTAAATTGAATGATCTGAACTGAACTAAATAATTTGAACTGAAATGAACTCAACTGAATGATGTAATTTGTGAATGAAAAAGCATATGGCTTGAACTGAATGATTGAACTGAATTGCACGAAATAAACTGAACGAACTGAAGTGAACTAAACGACCTGAAATGGGATTGGGCACAATGAACACACCCTAGTTTGTGGGATTGAAAGTATTAGTGTAAAATAGGCCATGTCGTTTGGTGTTTGTATTCATATGTGTTTAAAAGTTCCTTCGTTCCAAAATAAATGTAACACTTTTCTATTTAGTTTATCTTGTATTTAATAAACTTAATATTTCTATCTTTAATTGACCAAATTACTCACACCCAAATGGCCAAATCCATGTGTAAAAAACTTCTTTTTAAAATTATGTGCAAGAAGCAAGGTTTTATTGTGTAAAAACTTCTTTCTTAATCTTAGTTTATAATCCAGATGTTAAGCTCATATTGGTATGGAATGAGTAGATAGGTCATAGTATAATATAAGACAAGATTTTAGGCTCATCATAAAATTATGTTGTGTATTGATGAATTTCTTGTAGTAATACTCATGTTACATTTATATTTCAAATATTATTATAGTCTAATATTATAATTTCCATGGTTTATCCTGATCTCTTTTTGTGAATATATATGGAGTATATAATAAAGGTCATACAATAATACATTTTGTGTAACTGTTCATCTACTAACAAAAAAGAACAAAAACAAGAACATATTGCGTACAGTATGCATAATTGTGTTTGCTTTTTGGTTGTTGGGATTGAGACATGAGAGTTATCAACCACAAATTAGCAGCCTTGACACGACATATATAAGAGAACGTACAAATTAGTGACGCAAATTAGTTTTGGAAGGAAAGATAGAGCCATCAATATCACCAAGTCAATTTTTTGATTATGAGGTTGCATATAAGGGAATAAAAATGTCGTTTTAAGTGTGTAAAGGGTTGGCTAATTTTGTCTTTTAATTAGGCATATCAAATGCCATACAGGGTACAAGAGTGGGAGCAATCAAGGAGTGGGGATCCGTCAAACAAGTAGATGCGATCGAATTCTTTCGAGTTTGATTGAGATTGGATTTGGTTGATTTCAAAATTAAATGTCTTTGTATTTTAGATTTTGGATTGAAAAAAAAACACTTCGATCTTCATAACCTAGATTCTTAGGTTAAGTTTTCCAATCGTGTCAGATTTTGTAACTATATAAGTGGCATGTATAATTTTAAGGTAGGGTCACTATTCTTAGTAATTCACAATTTTAAGAGTGGGAGAAATTAAGGAGTGGGGATCTGTCAAACAAGTAGGTCTGATCAAATAATTTTGAGTTTGATTGAGATTGAATTTGGTTAATTTCAAGTTAGATGTCCTTATATTTTAGAATTTGGGTTGAAAAATATCTTCTTCGAAACCTAGATTTTTAGATTAAGTTTTCTGATCGTGTCAAATTTTATTAACTGTAGCAGGAGGAAACTTCATTTTCCCTTGAGTACAGTTAAAGGCACCTTTTAACTCACAATATTTATAAAGTAATTACTGTTGAATAACATTTGATCCACCATATCAATGGGCTCATGATCGAATAATTAGTGCGGGACCTCTTTACAATTGTTTGGTTTAGGGGGTGTCTAATCTAATCTGGATTGATGACAGATGTAGCCACATCAACACAAGGAAAGAGTGAAAGACCTTATGTCCTTATACATAATCATCTGCTTTTGACATCAATAATTTATAATACTAGAAAATACTGTACAATGTCCATTTATTTATTAAATGGTTACCATTAATTGGCCTAAGGAGACAAGTTGAAAGGAAATCCTACAAGAAGTATACTCATGATTGTGGTCATGAGATGTATTATTATTTTATAAATTAGGTTTTGTTCATTTTAATTAAACAGTGTTGATATGAACTTGGTAGAATTTGATGAGTTATGTGAGACAATAACTAAGTTGCAGAATTTAATTAGATGTAATGATCGTAGAAAAATGTTGAAATATGCGTAACTTTGTTTTGTTTATCAATAGTTTGAATATTGCACTATCCAATTGCTTTTCAATTTTGTTCCCCTAATACGTATGAATATTAGTATTATTCTTACGTACTCGAACTAGCTATTTATTCAACGTTTTCCCAATAAAAGGCATAATGATTGAATTTGAATAGACATTAGAGTCCCACAATAATTACGTGATGAATCACTCTTCTATACGAGGGAAAAACCGCAGGACAACAAAAACTGCTATTACTAAAGAAACTTATAAGTTACACAAATGTACAAACAATATTCGTAGTTATCCTAGATAAGAAAGAGAAAAAAAGTTCATAATAATACGTAATTTATGACACATATACTTAGGAGCTACAACTTGAAACGAACCTATTTATGACGTTGATTTGAGACATGGACAATGACATGGGAGATATACGCCCATCATGAGGGACCCTTTCAAAATATATCACTATCATTAAGGTGGATGAAATTTGCAAAACTCAATGTTTTGTTTGGTAGTATGATCTAGTCTAGGAATTAATTGAAGCTAAAAAAAATACAAAATAATGGGAAATTCCAAAAAGTTGAAGGTCCTCAAAGTTTGCCATTATGTTGCTTGGTTAAAGTAGAAGCAAATAATTTTAAGGCCCACCCTCACAACTGCCAAATTAAAGAAAGAAAATTGGCCCTTTAAGTCCAATCCATGTGCATGCCTTGACAAATTATGGCCTTCTGTACACCATAGTTATTGTGCTCTTGAGATAGACCTCTGCCCAATTTTATTCATCCCAAAATTTATTAAGTAGTAGTTTGGGATTTACTAGTTTTCCACTATTTTCAGTCCTTTTCACTATACTACTATTTTAGGAATGATTATTCATGGTAGGAATTTTCTATTGAATTGCCCACTTAAAGCCCTCTTCACCTCGGCTTATTTTGGTATATGTTCATTTTAACTTAAAAGTGTTGAATTTAACTTAACTGAGGGTCTGTTTTTTTCGACTAAAACTGACTGAACTGAAACTGAATTGAACTGAACTGAACTTATTATGACAGAACTGAACTGAACTGAATTGAAACTTAACTTTACTTAACTTAACTTAACTAAACTACACTTAACTTAATCAAAACTTGATGTTATAATTATCATTGTTGTTGTTGTTGTTGTTGACTTGTTGTTGTTGTTGTTTGTTATGGAAAAATAAA
>BSSO01001892.1:0-21374 GCA_030267885.1 Mesembryanthemum crystallinum | reverse complement strand
AGATAATAAATTGAAACTACTATTTAAGATGAATCCAAAAATTATATTTTTACTTTGTACATCATTATACTTTTTTGCAAATTAATGGTCAAAATTTGTAAACTTTGTCTCAAAAAGTCAAACCATTAACATTAAATTGAAACGGAGGGAGTATGAATTTACTATCTCAATAATATATTCATATATCATTATCCTTGACTAACGGAACATAAATCCTACATATTATTCATTTAATTAGTGAAACTTGAATAACACAAGATACTCTATAGTATAAATTCTTTTTAGTTGAGAAGTTTGGGTCTTTAATTAAAGGATTTGTTCATTCGTCGTTGGTTTTACTTTTTTTTTTAATAAAGGTAAATAAGGAATATTCAAGGAAAAACCTAATCCGAGAGCTCAATTGAACTTGAGACTATTGCTATTTTATGGAGTACTGTTAAACTTGAGTTCAAGTAGTTAAAGTAATAAGTACATTTGATTCAATTCTAACTATATATTAAATCAACTCAATTAAAAAGTTTAAGTTGAAAGTTCATCAATTATTATTAATTTATATCTCCTTAATACATTAGCTCTCATGATGCGAATGTCCTTTAGGTACCTCCTGATTGTTATAAGCTTATAACTCATATCATTTCCACTCAACTAAAATCTTATATTATATCTCTTTTAGACAACAATTCGTCTCCTATGAGCAGACTTTTATTTATATCAGGCGATACCAATATCACTTTTTCCTATGTCAGTATCACTTTTTTTATATCAATGATAATGTAACTTTTTTCCTCATCTCAATAATAGATTTTTTTTTTTTTTCTCAATATCACTTCTTTTTAAATCCGGTAATAAATTTTTGAGATGAACCAACTGATATATCAGTCCGCCAGGATGAAAATATTAGAAAAGGGATTCAAAGGAAGGAAACGTAGCGTAACCGTTAGCAACTCCTTATAAACTCGGCAGCGGTCGTTCTCGTCGGTGGATAAACATGGAAGACCCAGCGGCCGGCCATGCCCGTTGAGATGGTTTCTGAACACCACTCACCAATGACGTATTGCCACGTGTCACTCCTTTTGCCCCTCTTGTTGATTCCCTTCACACTGATGCTAGACAGAAAAAGTAGTATCAGTCCCTTTTATCATGTTCATGGTCCATGTGGGTGAGAGAGAGAAAAATGAACCGCAAAATTCGGGAATTTTGTTGTAGTTGGACTTATAGGGAGTTTAAAGATTAAAATGGTAACTTTGAGTACAAAAATGATAATAGGACGTTAAAATAGACAAAAGTATGGCCGTAAACGAGTCGATATATTTGTGAGTGGCTCGCAAACATATTTGGTCAAATCTCGTTCAATAATAAACAAGCTGATTACGACCATCAATTTGATACTTGTGTAATATACGAGACGAGTACGAGCACCCTACTATTCGTTTAAGTACTCATATACTCGAAAAAAATCGGTGTACTTGAGAACAGCTCGCGAACAAACGCGGTCAAACCTCGCTCGATAATAAACGAGCCAAACACAAGCACCAATTTGATAATCATTTAGTAAACGAGTCGAGTACGAGCACAGTACACCGATACTCATTCAACTCGACTCGTTTACAGCACTAGACAAAAGTAAAAATGCAATATTCCCGATATTATGTATGAGGCAGACTTATACTATTGTTTGCCTAATTTTGGGTATTTTTTTTTTTTTTCCAAATACAAGACAATAATTTAATGAGAATGAAAGAGAATTAGATTGCAGGCCGTGTGAGGCCCCACTCTCCTCTAGGCTATAGTAGCAGCAGATACAGTACAGTAGTGGTACCACTATACTCCAGTATTTAGTACTCACTACCACCATTCACAATTATTCATTCATTCATATAACAGCAACTGAGCAAGAATTATGTAGTTTCGTCAAAGAGGCAGGCAATATACGGGTTATTATGGTCCCACATAAATTATGGAGTGGGATAAGTTAATTTGCTCGGTTAACAATCTGATAGCATATGTCTCTCTATTTTTTTCATATAAATTTTTAGTAGATATTTAAATTTAAAGAGCGATAACTAACTAGTGGTTGGTGTGAGTGATTCGACCAATCCGATACGAATATGACTAGTTTTGGCCCTTAAAAGTCGGGTGAACTTGAGGTTCACACCAAAAGAACATACAAAGAGGAATGATGTGTTGATAGAACGAGTTTGGCATATGTTTCTAAAAATTTGAGCTTATGCCTCTTATAGCTTCCCTCACCTCTTTCTTCCCTCACATCTCTTCCCTAGTAGTTTCCATGCATGACACCAAATTTGCAATAAACTCTTGGGGAGAAGACAGTGAAGGATGGATGATGAAGGAATGCATGAAATAAACAATGTAAGAGGCAAAACTCAAAATGTTAGGAATTCCGCCAATTCTTATATCGGTTAGGATTTCAAGTCATTTGAATCAAATCGCCATAATCCAATAAGTTTGATAAAATTTTGATTCCTTTATTCGAGTGTTGATTGAGTACATATTGTTTATTTTCTCGCTACCATTAGTATACTCAAATTCAAGTTGTATTGAATCCTAAAATCAATTGGTATTAGGTGGACTTATCACTAACGTTGCTTATATACGACGAGTCTTCTCATACTCTAATTTTATCAATATGGAACACTCATATACGTACTTTCTCTCCTAATAACGAAAATGGAGATATGCACAGCAAGAATAATTAGTGCGCTGCACTGCAACAAACAATGAATCAAAGAGTGATCCAATTTTATCCTTCGTCTTTATTGTTCTTCAGTTATCTTCATCACCCATATTTAACCATGTTGACGATCATTAGCTTAGCCCCCACAGGTAATGAAATGAGGTGCTACTAGCTACTTGCACTTGCACTGTAAAGGAAAGCGACGTATGGCTTAATAGCTCATCACTTAAAGGCAAAAACATGCATGAGATAAAGAAATGGCGATTTGAGGGGCTGATGGCCTGCCCAGAATTGTTCAAGAGGGGGCCCAACCTAGTCCTTTGCCTTGTCTTTAGAGGCATGGGCTCTTCTTATTCCCCCCCTCAGGTAAATTTAGATTCTGCAGAAGTAGTAACCCCACCCCCCAAATGGCTAGGGGTCCATGATAAGGACTTTGGTCCTCGTCGGTCGGTTGCGATCGGGGGTTGGCTACATACAGGAGCGGATCTAGTAAGACCCTATCGGTGGATACAGATACCCGTGGTAAATAACTACATATCTTTTTATTAATGTCAGCAGGTTCTAGCTAGGATGCAATTCTTATAACATTCTTAAGTGGACATCGTTTACAATAGGTGAAAAAGTTAAGGGTACAATGTAGATGGGTATCCGTACTTAAACTTCCTAGATATGCCACTAGTTGGCTCACTAGGATTGTGAAGGATTGTTGCCCTTGTAGTGTGGATAATTAGAATAGGGAAAGGTTAATCCATATTATGGTTATGTTCATTTCAGCTAAATATTACTAAACTTAATTGAATGGGAACTAAATGAATTGTAAACTTTTAGAGAAAAAGTAATAAGTTGAATAATTGAACTGAACTAAATGCAATATAAAATTCTTAGACCAACTATATATATGATTGGTGATTCAAAAAACTTGTATAAGCTAAGGTGGCCTCGCTAGCTCATAAATGATGGGGGCTTTATATATGAGGTTACCTTATAAGAGATTTACTGCCTAGTTATCGACCATTAGTGAAGTTTGTATTCTAGAATTTATGTTTCTCTTTCATTTTGGTTGCCTGTGCAATGTATCAAAATGAAGATGAGATTGAGATTGAGATTGGGATTGAGATAGTGTCTCTGATATTCCAAATTGACGTGCTCTTATAGTCTTATTATTCATCGTTGATGGGCATGACATTCAAAGATTTTGATAATTGACTATGGGGATGTGGATATTATAAGGAACAAATTAAACACTAATTTAAGAGAATACTTTGACTACCATTGACAAATGACAAAAAAAACACTTAGCAAGTTACAACCACAAAAGAAAGAAAATTGGCTAGCACAAGTGTGTGTAGTCAACAGTCTTTTTGTCAAAGATGTCAAGTAGTAATCCTAAGCTTTATTTAATTTTAGGGTCACAACTGATTAACTAAAGTCTCTTTTCTTATTCCTTTTTTGGTCAGGAAATAGCGAATTATATTTGACTCTTCGTTCTCCAATATGGGCAATATCTAACCCTTTATTTTATTTTATTTTCCAAAGTTTATTGATGCAATTCCAACTTTTCTTCAATATAATTTCTTTTTTCTCCTCAATCTAAAAAAAAAAAAAAGTAATTTGAAAATAGGCGATATTGACAAACTTCAATATAATGTAATATTGAGGACTTATGCACATGTGAGTCGTGGCTACATGTAAAATAGAGTAAATAAAATGAGCATATAAATAGTGTATTATTCCACCTAATGTCTCTTTATTTATTTTTAAGATGCTACTTTCTTTGGGCTTGTTTGGACTCTAACTTCCTCCTTGTATGAGCTTAACATAGGTCCTCTCAANAACATAGGACCATTAAAGATTTTAATTGGACTACACTTGGGCATGTGTAGCATATATGCATAATGGGTTACTCTACTTAGCACAAATGAGGGTGTGTTTATTTCACCTTATTCCCATTTTAGGTCGTTCAATAACTTCAATTTAGTTCAGCCCAGCTCATCAGTTTAGGTGATTCAGTCCAGACCATTCACTATTCTCCCACATATTACAATTCATACAGTTCAGTTTAGTTTGATCAGGTCTTTCAGTTCAGTTCAGTTCAGTTCAAATACTTTTACGCAAACTTAACACACACCCTTAATAAGGGTTGTTTAAAAACCAATTTATATCAGATGAAATATTTCTCTCTTTACCATTAAATCTTCCATTCACCTTTGTAGTACTCCCTCCGTCTTGCAATGACAATTATGTTTCCACCTTGATTGTCTTGTTTACAATTGCAATTGCAAGGTTCATGTTTTGGTGTATATAGCAGAGCGATGGGGAGGGGAATTGAAGGTGTTGTAGGGGGCCGACTAAATGAAAGCGGGCCCGCCCGGAGAGAGTGATGACAATAATATATTAATAATTGTTTGTTGATATGAGGCTGAGAAGTCACTATCATCAATATCAATAATCAAACCTCCATTTTCCATTTTCCATTTTCCATTTTCCATTTTCCATTTTCCATTTCCATTTCCCTTCCTAGACGTATGATTATTACGATTTCCTTGCCACGTGGGCGCCGCATTTTTTATCCAATCAAACCAAGATGCCATGCCCCCCTATGTTTATTCTACCTCAAACCATTTTCAACCAAAAATTGAAAAAACAAAAAAATAAAAATTCATTCCCTTTTATTTTATACTAATAATAAATATTTAAGTTTTAGTGAAATTATTATAGTGAGCTCGAACAATAGCTTAGAAGGGCTCGTTAGAAAACTCGGTCAAACACTTGAGAAAACTCACCATAATTTATGTGGGACTTTTACTTGAGTGAGATCATTTTACATTTTTTGTAAGTATCATCTCAAATATAATAAGTACTCGTAGTAATTTGTATAATTCAACTAGCAACGTACATATTCCATTCAAACAATAACAGAACAATAATTACCATATTTTGCTAAATGAAGTACTACAACTCAAATGCTCAGTCATGAAAAATCTAAAGTGTGATGTCTAAATTTAAAGGATGTGATAATTAGTTCCGTGAAAATGATTTAATTTAAAAATAATGAGTAATGGAAGAAAAAAAGACCAAACGGTCATACTATTATTCATTCTTGAACACCAAAATTACATTTGCTTTTGAACTAAGAATCGAAATTTGATTAATAGTTGGCTGGCTAAACTTTCATATCTTTATAAAACAAAATTAAAATTTAGAAAAATAATACCTCACATATACTATTAAAACATCGAAATACATCACCATTATTCCATTGAATTTTGAGTATCTCATAATAACTTTTAAAAAAAAAAAAAATAGAACTTTAAACCATTAACTTGTTGAAAATTACTTGCATGCCATCCCTCCTCTAACAACTCGTGACATCACCCAACAGCAGTCTCTGCCTAGTGCCCCCTTCTATCTCTCTCTCTCTCTCTCTCTCTCTCTGTCCTCTATTCCGTATACTTGGAACCCTCCATTGAGAGTACTTGCTATATAAATCTCAATACAAGCCTCAAATTCCCCAACCAAAAAGAAAACTAAACCAAAACCAAACAAGGTGTTACAAACTAATGGCAATAGATAACCTCCCTACTAGTGATGATAGCCGCCTTTCCGGTGCATATATTCGTAGCCTTGTTAAGCAACTCACCACTTCTAAGCCCCTCAAAACTAGCAAAAACTTAACCAACTTTGAGGGTGGTAACTTAACACCATCACCTTGTAGTACTAAGGGTGACAAATTAGGCATGACTAAGCAAACCAATAACCAAAATGGTGGCGGCGGCCATAAAAAGCAAGTCCGGAGGCGGCTACACACGAGCCGCCCCTATCAGGAGCGGCTCTTGAATATGGCTGAGGCTCGAAAGGAGATTGTCACCGCTCTCAAATTCCATCGAGCGGCCATGAAACAGGCCAATGAGAGTAAACATTCACAACCACAACCACAACAACAGCTACCAGACCAGCTGCACCCCCAGTATTCGATACTGGGGGTGCAAGATCATGAAGTTCGTAAACCTAAAAATGAGTACTCATCATTCACAACCACGACCCCATATTACACTAACAATTCGTACAATAATACGAGTTCGTATCCCAACTGGGATACGTCACCATTAGTTGAGCCTCTACCCATTTACGAAACCCTAAACATTCCACTCCCAAACCAACCCATAGGCCTAAATCTAAACCTCCAAGCCTTCACCAACTTAGACACAACTTTCAAAACTCCATCAAATATCAAGCACCACCACCACCACTACTCATCCTCCTCATCATCAACCCCAAGAGATCCCGGTGAAGCCATGGTGGCCGAGGCCGGGGCCGGACCCGCTAGTCGGAATTATGCTACTATGGATCACCATATGCACCACCAGGCTCTAGATGAAGAGGAGATGAGAGAGATTAGATCAATAGGAGAGCAACATCAAATAGAGTGGGATGATACTTTGAATTTGGTGAAGTCAGCTTGGTGGCTTAAGTTCCTCAAAACGGTGGAGTTTGGCAAGGAAATGAAAGGGATGGATGAGAATGATTATGAAAATTATCATCCATTTGAGGAGTTTATGGAGTTTCCAGCTTGGTTGAGTGCAAATGAGAGCTTTTTGCAGCAGCATTTGGATGATTATTGCTCTGAGGATTATGGACAAGATACCACTTTGCCTTGGTAAGACCAAATTGCCTCTTTTTTATTAATTAAGACCTTAATTTATGGACTATATGGTTTTTTATTTGTGAAATTGTTTAAGGACACCATGTATGTAACATGCTCAAATCAATTGTGTGCTCCCTCTGGATTTTGTTAGGAGCCTGATAAGAATCGAACCCTAAATTGTAGGGTAAAATGTACCTTAATTCTTAACGTGTACTTAATTAAGTTGTATATGATTAATATGGGTCATTTGGTGCTTCTAATATTATAATTAAATTTTCTACTCTGCCTCTCTTAGCTCTAAAATAAAACTCAACAAATAAGGGTATGTTTAATTAGCCTAATCATTTTTGTTAACATCTTGACTAGAAAAACTTTCAATATTCTTTTTCATATTTCTTTCACATCTTAATATCTACAATTACATCATCTAAATTAAGTTATGCACACACAAGCTAGTCAAGCTTAGATGGCAATAGTATGCTGTAAGCTAATACCAAACTTGAGCAGAACAAAGGGTAAATTATAAGCTGCACCGAGTCTATAAAGATAGGTGCAGTCAACTCAGTATATACTTAAGTGATTCAGTCCAAGCCTACTTTCTTGATACTGTAATCTAATCCATCATGGAAGTAATTATAAAAGAGCAACTACAGTTTTTACTCTCGGGTGCACTTTATAAGCATTTGGGCGACGGAATTAACTAACTTCCTTCCTTTCCCCCACAACTCTTTTCAAAAAAGCCAAGTGTAGACGTAGTTGATGCCGATGTGTAAAGATATGGCAGCTAAATTGTTGCATGCTTTTGATAAGTGTCGTGTCCCTAACTGAAAAAAAAGCTTACGCATTAGTCATCCCAACTTGTCTTTCCGCTTACGAAGGTTCTGTTCCAATACATAGAATAGATCTACCCTATATTAATTGATCATCAATCAAGACTACAGTGATGAATAACGGTGCTGTGAAACCGGCCACTTTTCAGTAACAACACAACTTGTATGAGCTAATAAATGAAGAGGCACAGCACAATAAAGTAGTAACAACAGAAAATTGTTTCCATTTTGAATATTATGAACATTATTCATCTATGACACCCTTGAGAGTCACGAGTATGTAGACATCATAATATCAAATACATCAACATTATCTCAATGCCTTCAAAGAGCGAGACTCCCGCCTAGGGGGGCAAGGAGGGGTCGGTTGTATGCAACCTTATCCTTATGAGAACAGAGAGGCTATTTCCCTTGAGAGTCACGATGAATACGTAGACATCATAATATATATGATATACAAAATTATTAATTAAGTTAAACGATCAGTCTGAACTTTTGGTTGAGGTCGTTTCTTTACATTATATCACAGCAATATAGAACCATGCATTAGTTGAATATTACTCTCTTGATAAAAGCCTTCCCCTTTTAAGGGATATGAGACTGTAACCCAATCGTTGCTAGAACGAGTGGGGTTGCGCCATTGCACTACCCTATCCAATTTGTACTGTATACTCCTATCTAATCATGTCTACTGTACTCCTCAAGCTCCTTTCTTTTCTCTTTTTTTTTTTTTCTTGTTAAATGAAAATTTCTCTGATCATGTGTTCATTTTTGTTACTATTGGTGGTACAGGATGGACATTGGAGACATTGATGGAATGGATGACGAGTGGTTATCTTAGCACCTTTACTCCAAGATTTTGCTTATTCCCAATAGAGTTACGTTCTTACAAGAACAAAATTATAAAGAAGGTCCCAATATAGAAAAACAACAAAAAGAAGTGTCATTGCAGAAAATTTTCATCAATTAAAAAATGAAATGGTTGGGCAACCTCCTTTTTTATTTGTCATTTTACCCTTTTTTTTTTTTTTGGGATTATTAAAATAAGAAGGCTATTGCGACGATATTTTTTAAGAAGAGGCAAAGCCATTGGAGGGGAACATTGTAAGAACACTGCCTGTGTGCAGGAGTTTTTATTTTATGTATTTTTTGTCTGAAATTTTCCACAATTATTTTATTTGATCATCACCGGTAATTAATTAGCTTATATATACTACTTCTATGGAGCTTATTATTCCACGTTTTTTCGCTTAGTTTCAAGAAATATTTGTGTGGCCCATTGGAAGAACATGAATTAAAAAAAATCAATATGAATAATTAATATAATTGTGATTGTGAAATAGTTATAATAAGCTTAATTGTTTAAAAGGAAAAAAAGGAGGGAATATCACTGGCTATATAGGTTCTAAAGAAGGCACACATCAACAAAACATGAATGCCTCATCGCTTTGAGCATTTGCTCTTGTTTGCCATTGGTGATGGGAGTAATTGATCTCATTTTTGCTGATAAGAATTAATGTTTGATAGGTTACATAATACATATACCCAGGAAGCAGCAGATTCAGAATTATATACGGGTGCACTCATTTGACATGGTTAACACTTTTTAAGTATTTTGGAAAATGATTTTTCCACCTCTAATACGATAACTTCAATAATCTCAACTGAGGTTGAAAAAAATGGAGACGATCCCAACTTTCGAAATCGACATCAATACCCACCTTATAAGAATTCTTCACTAAAAAGTCTAAAATTGACGTTGAATTCAGCTCAGTTCAAGTCAATTCAGCTTAACGCAGAGTGAACAAATATGCCATTGAGCCCAAACCCAATTGTACTGGACCAACGGATGATTGAATTTAAAACGCTTGCCAGTTGGTGTCCAACACCATGAGTCCAGTGCAAACCCAATGGGCTATCAGCCCAACATTTCCTAGAATAGCCAGCTCCACTGTAAGTCAAGGAGCCGTTAAACAGCAAAACCATTCGCGGGAATTTCGAATTCTAGAGAGAGAAAGAGAAGAGAGAGAAAGAGAGAGAGAGAGAAATGGACGACTCAGGGGCGATTCTCTGTCAAGTTTCAGCTCTCAAGGACATGCTTGACAAGGTAAAAGGGAACACCATACTGATTTTGCATCCTCAATCTCACATCGGATTTAGGGTTTCGGTCGGAGTTGAATCATGTTCTTCGAAATTGATTTGAGTTTTTTCTTTTTTTTTTTTTTTTTTTTTTTTGGCTAGGTTAACGAAGAGATTGAGGAGAATATTCAAATTACGAGATTGATTGAGTCGGAGATCGTAAAAATTGAGGAGGTTGAAACTGCGCTCGCATCCAGAGAATCTGAGCTGATGAAGTTGCTCTACTTGTCTCAGTTTGAGCTTAGTGGTCTGATTGCTGTGACTGGTATTAATTTGGATTTGTGGGTTATTGTCTGCTTTTTCCATGATTGTGATAATAATCATCTAATTGTGGATTTTGTGTGGTCTCAGTATGGTAATTAGCTTCATGTTTCCGATAGTTTTCAGATCTTTGAATGTTCTCTTTCTGGTTCCTATGGTTTCTTGGTTTGTAAGAGTGTTTAACATGAAATTAGCGTGTGGATATTGACGATGGATGGAAGCCATCGTTGCTTCTCATTTCGCGCTAGGATAAGTGAACTATAATTCTAGCCGTGTTTGAATTTCCAACTCGCCAATTTAGAACCTTCAACCTGATAATTCAGGTTCTATTCCAATATCCCCAATCTCCAACCTGTTCATCGTCTCATCCACCATAACCACAGACTAATCTCTAGGGGTTGATCATGTTGGCAAGTTAGAGTTAAAAGGAAAAGAACCAAGGATTGTGGTGTTGAATCCTTGGCATCGACTCTCAAATTTATTGGTATCAAATTCCTTGGTGTTACCCAACTAGGAGGATCAAGTAAGAATAAAGAGAGCCTTTAGTAGAGAGAAGTAAGAATACATCATCGTTCAAGTGTGAACTCAACTTATGTCTAAGGTATATGCGTTCACTCTAGCTATTATAGGCTCTATTCCATGCATAATTATAACTTTACAACTGGTGCACCAGAATCAAATAAACAAATGGGTAGAACTTGTTTCTTCATATTAAGGAACATTTAGTAAGGGACATCACTAAACTTCAATGCATGTCTTATCTAAGGCTATAAACTAGCCTCCACATTGGATGTAGAGATGCAAGTTTGGTTGTGAGATTTTCCGGGCACATTAGCCTGCATTTGAGGGGTCTCATCTACTCTAATAAATCTTTTTTGCGTACAAGTTCGTTAAAAATAGCTTAGTTTTGTGTCAAGATAAGTAACAAATAAGGGAAAGACAATGTTTTGCACATTACTTACACATCAGCTCTGGCTTTTTCTCATGTAAAGTTCTTTCTCAGGACTCAAAAATTATGTATGCTGCAATGATTTATCCTTCATGCTGGGATCTCTTTAATTAATAGCTGGATGTTTCACTCCCTTGTCCTGTTTGTAATTTTCTATGAGAAAATCTTGCTTTAAGTAGCATTTCTTTGTTATATGTTGTTCGTAGTTAACTCAAGAAACTCAGTAACAGTCTTGGCGGAAGAAATAAATCATGAAAGAAGGAAGAGAGATGATGTAATTGAAAGATTGAACAAGAAGCGGTACTCTCCCAACCTGTAGGCTTCATTTAGTTATTCATCATTATCAACATGGTGGCATATGCCTTTTAACAACCTAAGTTCTGCTGATTTTGTAGTCAAAAAGGCATTAATGGTGTGGCATTGTTAAAGCATTTTGTAGTTCTTGTGAAAGAGTGGTGATCCCCAAATTAGCTTTGATTTTCATCACCCTTAATTATCTGGACAGGGAAAACTTCACCAAGTCATGTATCCAATTTCAAAGAAGCATTGGAAGTGATGAGAGCAATGAACTGAGTGCATTGTTATTAGAGAAAGAGTCTCTTGAGGGAGAGATTCATAACCTTGATCAGACTAATACCAATGTCACAAATACAGTGGCAGGATTCTTGGAGGAGATTCTTGAAGATCTTCATAGTTCTAATAGTGGTAATGTTCTCTTACTTTTCTTTCAACCATTATTATACCAACCACACATCAGTGTTCATGCTTCTGAACTTTTTCCCATATACTTCAGTTTTCATATCTTCTCAGGCCTCAGCAATTGAATATGGTTTGGATCTACTGCATCTGCAAAATCTTCTTGGTCACAGTAGTCTAAATTCATGTTGTTACTTCATATATATCATGCATTACAATTTTGTCTGCTCTGTGTATGCACATTTACACTGATTATCTTATCTTTTTGCCGAAGGCAGACCTCATTTCTTTACTGCACATATTTCCTATGTGGCTATGTCACATTCAACTCTCCTTAACTTCATCTACCTACAATGTGTAATCTGATTAGCATTTCTTCGTTACAGTCAAGTAGGGATGTTTCATATTCTTGTTAAGGTGAATGTTCTTCAATTATGTCTCAGTCTCCTCAAAACTTTAGAAAAAGCATTGACCTTATATCATGCCTGACCCAATCATCTTTTATTTCGAATGTTATTCACATTATTAGCAGCAGCCTAGGTACTACTTTTCAGCCACCTATCCACTTTTACTTACCCTAGAGGTCATGGGCTTGGCTCTCACGAGCTTATCCAATAATAATACTAACATGAGGTTGATAACTTCACTATCCGTCCTTGGCTAGTGTACCTCTTTGAATTGTGAGTACAAAGGTAGCTTGTTTACCAGGGTTCCTACAAGTCTTGGCAGAGCAATCACTATCCAGTGCATAAGGATCTTGCCAAGAGGGTAGGATGTACCCAACTTTAGCCTCACATCTACGAAGAAGTATTTCCGTCAAATCCTTGAGGGGAAACACATTTTTCAGCTTAATACTTCACCTTGAATAAGTGAAACAGGGGAGAGCATAGACAAATGATAAATTGCATTATAATCCGAAGCCGAGAAATTGTCCGCTAATGACTCCTCCAACTCTGAAAATGCTACAGGTCTTGGGTCAATTCCTTATTGTGCATAACCGCTTGTTGACCTGTTCCAGAAATATGTTTTGCTTTATCTGTATGGGCATGCAGCAGAAGATTAGGTTTGCTGCTGTTAGCTCGTAAATGTTACTTGCCCTACAGCCTCATGTGGTAGCTTGTGAATAGAGAAGTTTTGTGCCAACCCAATGTAACCCAACTCTCATCTGGTACTTTTATTAGGAACGCAAGCATGAAAACATAAGTCAGCTGAGTTAGGCAACTCAAGTTTTCTGCTTAGTGAATCTTATATCGCTGTTTGTGCTTGTTCTCATGAAATCTTAAAATTGAACAAGAGCAAGAAGATGAACTAGCTTGTGTACATTCTAATAGTACCTAGGCTATATTTGTTTGTAGCAAGCATATAATGTTGCTATAGGACCTTGGGAGTTGGGCCTAATGAATTACATTAGTTGAGTAAAAATATGGATACTCCTATGATATATTTCTTTGCTCTATCATGCTACCGAAGTATTACTCCTATGATATAGTTCTTTGCTCTATCATGCTACCCAGCTGGCTCAGCTGCTCTTATGAATAAGATCCGAACCCTTGTCTTCTAAGTTCGAGCCAAGGCTCTTGACATGCTGTTTCAACCTTGTTACCTCGACCTTGCACTGAAATGGAAGGTGCCAAGATCAAGCGGCGAAATTTTGCATGAACACTGAATGATCTCTTCTTGGAATTGATATACGAGTCTCACATCAGAAACAATCATCGTGATTTGGGAATCCAGTATTCATGAAGCTTGTTCATAACCTGACTTTCTTCTCCTTTACATAATGTGATTACAGTTTTCTCTGGTACCACCAACTAAAAAAGTACTAAAGTTTGTCGATACTTGAACTTTATTAATACATGAATGTGATTTATTGTCTCAGATGTAATGGTGTTCAGAAACATTGAACCCTACTATCATACTTCATTTGCGACATACTAAAGCAAGTTTCCACTGGTTTGAAGTTGCTTGCATTGACATTGCAAATTGTTCTAATTGCAGCCTTAGAAGCTGAGATACAGAGAGGAAATGCTGAGAATGAGCAACTGCTGAAGCACATTGATGAGCTAAGGACTACACTGATTTCTGCTGTGTCTTCCGTTGATGATCCATGGTGATACTGTTACTGGTTAGTTAACAAAGTACCTCACTATCTTATTTATTATCAGTGTGTGTTTATTTAGTGGCAAGAAATTGCATCTTAAATTTGTGTTTTAACATGAATCAATGACGTTTTTGTATGTTTGATACAGGCATCAAGTTACAATAATATTTCTGGATTGAAAAACAAAGATGTCAGTTAAAGATGTACTTGAGGATTACTTTCGAAAGATCGAACCTACCCTCAGTGGGATGGCAAAACTTGTGTTGTAAAATGTAATGGAAGACTGTTGAAGCAGAATCTATAGTGGCATATTACGGGCCTGTGTAGTTGATGAAAATGACTACACTTTTCCATCCCAAGAGAATCAACTATCAGTTTATTGCCATTATTACCCCATCATAACGTCTACTACCATGAGATCGGCAATGAGACTTTTACCCACTATCACCGGGTCGTTATATCGTACACTCAAGAGTATTATAATGGTGCTCCCATTCATAATAAGCATAGGCCCATTTTTTAAGTCCAATATATATATGTAGAAATACCTATCTTTTTACTCCCCAATAGCATCCAATGAATTGTCACTATTACCCTCATATGATGGTGGTCAACCACCATCATAGAATGGCAATGGCCATCAACCACCACCATCAGAGCGGTGGTGGCCACCAGCCACGCCAAGGGTCGGGTGGTGGTAGACATGGCCATAGGTAGTGACTAGGGTAGGAGAGAAGGGTAAGGGCTGGGAAGGAAAAAGGAGGCTAAGTGGTGGGATAGATCTAAAATATTAGGAGTGCTAGAAAACAAACTTTTGTAACTTGGAAAATGTTATAAAACAAAGGAAAAATAAACGCAAATAATCCCATATATGGACAGTCTGACAATAATAATCCCACATTTCACTTTGGCCCAAAATAACCCCATATTTAGCTCATCTTGACAATAATGAGCTAAATAATGACTACGTTAACTCTTTGTTAAACCCCGTGTTCAACCACCCTATGCATTGCCAACTTTGCCCCCACCGACACCATCTTCCAAACCCCCAATGTTCAATTACACATTTTAGATATATAAATGTCCCATCGTTACTCAAATTGAAAGTCCCTATCAGATCAAAATCGTAAATAGGAGAGATAAACCATCAAACCTGACCAGTTTAGGATGACATTTTAGCAATTGAAACTGGATCAAAAGCCTTTCAATCCATCTTTATCAACGAGAAAGTGGCCTTAAATGAAATTAAAATTCCCAGTCATATTAAGATTTTATAAACCTAAATTACCTAATCTTCTCCAACAACCGCTTCTCCAATTCTTGAAGCGTAAAGACACACTGGAACCCACACATCAATCAGCTCCACATCCTCGACAGCGGCGAAATCTCTAACATCGATTATGGCACCGAAGGTGAGTGATACAGTGTTGTGGCCTCATCGAGCTTGGTGTGGTTCAAGGATGGAGATGCAAGAACTGAAGCGCCCTCGACAGCAAAGCGGTGGCTGGGGGCTAGGTCGATGTTGTTGGATCTGTCGGTGATGAAGATCTTGTGGTTCTTGGTGCAGATGGGGGTGATTCAAAACTGAGCAATTAAAATGAAGACGAATAAAAGCTGAGAGGTTGCATTTGCCAACCATGACGTCAAGATTAAATTAAAAGATGGAAAATTGTGTCGGTGGTGGCGGAGCTGGGGTGGCTGAGCATGAAGTTAGCGGAGAGTTAACACCATCACGTTTAGTTTATTATTGTGAGGGCGGGATATATGTAGGATTATTTTGAGTTAAAAGGATATGTGGGATTATTATTGTCAAAGCGCCCATATGGGGGATTGCTTGCCTCTATTTTTCCTAAAACAAAAGCTTTTATGTGTATAGTGAGAAATACTTTGCAAGTGTTTCTTAGGGAAATGTTTTGCACTTGCCTTTTTTTTTCTTCTGGAAAATGTGAAAGCTTGCATTAAATCAACCAAACACAAAGCATTTACCACATTACAAAACTACCTTAGGGAGGGGCATACCTTCTTTCCCCAGCCTAAGTAGTTAAATGCAATATAGCTCAATACAAACTAGCTATCAAACCAAGCTAAATTATGAGGTTTACAATTTTGGCATTTGCTAAGGATTCTGGATTTGATCTCTTGTTTTAGTCTTCATAGTGGGGCCTTTGGTTGAGTGACCATGTGCTTGTGCCTGGCTTCGTTTTTGGTCCTCCAGATATTGTATACAAGACCTGCAAGAATGGTATAGATAATTGATCTCTTGTAGTTGTTACCTCTGTATCTTCTATCCACACATCTCTAGAGTCTATAAATGTCAATTATCTGAGTTGTGATATGCAGCCAGTTCATCACCTCCTCAAGCAGTTTGTGCTGAACTGACATTTGAAGAACAGGTGTTGGTGATCCTCAACATCAATTCCACAGATTATGCAAGTGTTATCTGGGCATACATTAAATCTATGGAGTCTCTTCTTGAACTGCAATCTTCTATGCATCACTAGCCAACATACAAAAGCATGTTTTGGGAATGCTACATTTGTTCCAAACCCACCACTGAGCCCTAGAGTTGTTCTGCATCAACCATTTGTAGCTAGAAGAAATTGAGTACTCGCCTGAGGCATGTCCCAGCCATTTGTTTTGACTAAAACCAGAAGCAAACTTGTCTCTCACATTACAGATTTCAGACCAATACCAATTTGCATTGTAATTAGGCTTGTAGCTCTACCAGTCAGATTGCTTTAAGTACACTGAATTTATCCATTTCACCCATAGTAAATCCTGCTTGTCAACAACAGGCCAAAGTTAAAGGGTTCCATGTGACAACATCTCTCATACCTAATCCTTCCTCAGTTTTAGGTTTACAGAGGGTATCCCAGGATATAAGGGGTTTTCTAATAGAATATGCTTTGCCATCCCATATGTAGTTCCTGCATATTGTAGTGATTTTCTTGAGGATGCTCTTGGAGAGAATATTTATTGAAGCCCAATATGTGTGAACACTCATAAATACTGCATTCACTAAGATTACTCTTCCAGCATAGGACAAATTCCTTGACTCCAAGTTCTAATTCTGCTCACCATCTTATATATGAGACAATCACAATCTGCTTTAGATATAGTTTCTTTGAAAAAATTGAGATACCTAAGTACGTGAATGGGAGCCTGCCAATCTGAAAGCCAGTGATACCAGTAATGCTCTCTACAAATTGCGCTGGAATATTACACATGTATAACTTTGACTTGCTCATGTTAGCTTCTAGCCCAAAAGCTTTTAAAAAGGTAGCAAAACCCCTTAATAGAAGTGTGACTGAGGCTGGATATCCTTTTATCACGTATTGCACTTGCTCACTTCAAATTCACCATACACCAAAGTATTATAGGCCTTTGGGTGAAGTTTCTCAGCCTTTACAATGGGGTTCACGTGCTACATTTAGAGCTGGCAAATGTGTCGTGTCGTGTCGTGTTCGTGTCGAAGATTAAACGTGTCAGAAACCTTCAACACCAACCCGACCCGTTTAGTAATTGTGTCAAACTCGTGTCAACCCGCTTAACTCGTTTTAACAATTTATCTAAAGTTTTTACTTGTAAAAATAAAAAATATAAATAAAAAATCAATAAAATAAAACTATTCATACGTATTTAAAACTTATTGATTAGAGTTTCCACTTATACATTAAGTACATAGAATAGGAAAATTGTATATTCACACTTCAATTTTTAACAAAAATAGTGTACAAGTGAGTTTATTCTCATACATATTTGAATAAACGGGTGAGAGCGTGTCGGTTTCGTGTTGAAAATCTCAACCCTAACCTAATCCGTTTAATTATACGGGTAAACTCATGTCGACCCGTTTAATTAAACGTGTCGAAAATCTCAACCCTAACTTGTTTATTTCGTGACCGGTTCGTGTTGTGTTATCGTATTGGGTCAGCTTTTACCAGCTCTAGCTACATGCAAGCCAAGCCAATTATATTGTTTTACATGCAATTGGTGGCTAAAGATCCTTGGGATGCATCGGTGGTAGAGTATTTAAGACATTCACATATCGATGAAGCATTCACAAGCTGTTTCTTTTTTTTTTTTTTTGGAAAAATCAAGATGGAATAGTTCCCCCATTTTCCATTACTAAGTAAACCCTACCTATATGAAATACTCATTCTTTTTCAAGTATTAAATACATGAAGAAAAAGTGACAAAGTTTTGTACAAGTTTTTTACATGGTTGTTCCGACCAAGCAACATTAGTTTGGTTGGGACTAAACTGTTTTTTGTTGCAAACAAAGTCAAAATCATACTCATCACTTTAGCTGCACCCAAAGTATCTTTCAACTAAATTAACAATTGGTAAGTAAATAACGCATAAGATTAGTTCACTAAAATGTAACGATATAAAAGTTTTAATGACCACTACCAACGGTAGGACATTATAAAATTTTCCACACTTTAAAACGGTTACAAGTTACAACCAGTAGGAGTACAATAGATAAGTTTGTTGATCATGCCCTAACAATAAGAATTAACCAATGATCAATTATGCTGTATTGTGGATCAACAAAAGCCTAAAGCCAGCCCAAGAAACAGGGTTATCTGCCAAATGAACCCGAAACTAGAGCCCAGAATTTCCTCTTACTGACGCCCCAAAGTAAAAGCCTAAATCCAATAACAAAACAGAGCCCTCAACTTCAAACTTGAAACCTAACAAATATCCCTCACTATCGGAGAGAGAGAGAGAAAGAGAGCTCTGTAATGGCGGCAATGGAGGAGAAATCTGGCAAGAGCAGTGACAAGGAAGGCAAGGACTTGCTAGGAGCACCAACCTTTCAAGAACTCGAAAATGGCCGATTCAAATGCGTCGAGACCGGCCATGAATTGCCCGCTCACGCTAGGGACTCGTACTCTCAGAGCAAACGCTGTCGTGTTGGTCTAATCGACTTCGCTTTAGCTAAGAAGAAACCCCCTCTCAACATGTTCAAGCAAGACCCTCTCAACAGGTTTCTCCCTTTTTTTGTCTATTTTAGTTGAATTTCTTCAGATTTTTGAGAATTGTTTTGTGGGTAATTTGTTGGGTATCATCAAAAGTTGATTTTGATATCTGGGTCACGTTTAATTTTTGGAAGTATGGCTGAATTTTGATAGTGGCAGTTTTCTGACCTTTGGAATTTAGACTATATTTCAATGGACATATCTACTTGATTAGCAAAGGGTAGTAATTTGTTTTATAAGTATCAAGGACACCGTGTAGTTATCCTTGGTTTATCGCCTTTCGCCGATTGTGGGTATATGAAAGCTAGTATGAATTGTTTGGTGCAGTTCCAAGGTGATATGTAAGTTGACTGGTGATACTGTAAACAAGTCAGAAGAGCACATATGGAAGCATATTAATGGGAAGCGGTTCTTCAATAAACTTGGTTGGTCTTTTCTGATCAATAAACTCGGGTTTTTGTTATGCTTTTTGAGCTTTGTTGATCTCAGCTTAGATGAATTTGAATTGTTTGTCTGCCTTTAATATTTGTGAATAGAGCTATTGGAAGCTGGTAAGTTGCCAGAAAATGGTAAAGTAGAAGAGAAGAGTGGAAAGCAAGAGAAGGGCGGATCAAAAGAAAATGGTGAAGGGAGAAGAAAGAAGAAGGATAAGAAGAAGAAAGAGAAGAGAAAGGAAGAGATAATTTCTGAGGTGAGGGACTCGCCTGCTGACAGTGATTTAGAGGAGCTTGACTTTTGGATGCCTCCGGCTGGTGAACGTTGGGATTTCGATGATGGAGGAGACAGGTGGGGCTCTGATGATGAATCAGACGATCAACTGGATGGAAATGATGGTGCAGGTATGTTTTGCTCATATTGAGCTTATGATTCTTTTTGCTCTTGAGGATCTAGAGGGTAGTACGACAACAGGTCTTGGTGCTTTGTTGTATTGTAAAATTCTAGAGTAAGCACTACATGTAGGTATAATGACTGCTCTCTCTGTCCCATTTATGAGACAAACACACACAATGATGGACAAAATAGTGAAAAATTGATTTCAATTTTGATTCAGATGTATTAATGTAATCTCTACAAAAATTATGTTTTCATTTGTGATCTTTTAGAGCATTCTGATATTTTATTCTATCTACAAATCATTACAAGCCTTTGTCAGCTTCTTCATTCGAGCACCAATTGATTCTGATGTTTTGTTAGCCATCCTTGCTGTTTGTGGCGTCATGTTATTTGCTAGCCATCAAAACGTGGTTTCGGGATTCTGAGGAACCTATTATGCGATACTCGTTACTCGACAGTGGTAGGGGCATTTTTCTTTGGGGTGGGGTGGAGGGCAAGCTATTACGGCAAACAGCTCTTGGTGCTTAGGTCTTCTTTTAAAATCCTATTATGACGAAATCAATGCAAATTGATTTTGACTTACTACTGTTGCACATGCTTGCGTTTAATTTTGAGTTGGACATGAAATACTCAATATAATACTCAATATTTACTACTTTTGTCCCTTTTCTCAGATGTTCAGAATGAAGAGGAGCACAACACGTCTAATGAGCTTTCAAATAGGTATATCATGTTATGAGTTTGCTTGCTACATGTATCCTTGAATAATGAATACCAAGTTTGCAAATATATTTGGGTTCTTAAAGGCACATTTTTCATTTCACTTGCAGAACTAAAAGGATGTCGATAGAAATTGGACCCAGTAGCTTCGCTTCGAGGAAGAAAAAGAGTAAAAAAGAATCTCAGTGATCGCCTAATTTTTATATTCTCTGTTTTAGCTGATAGGATGCACAATTCCTTTGAATGTGTATTTTCTAGTCGCTTTTTTTTTTGTTTTGCCAAGAATAGAAGTAAAGTTAATATTGAGCACTGAGCTTCAAAGGAATCTGAAATCTGAAATCTGTATCATCTTCAACCCGAGTATGTTCTGTTTGAAGAAAATTTCAAATTGTAAAATATTTGACATGTTTTCTTTTGTTTAGTTTTATCTTTTTGGAAATAATAACTCTCTATTTTTTTTTGTTGATTATGTTGTTTTTAGGAAAATTTGTGGGGAACTCCCTAATAAATAGGGTCGTT
>BSSO01001891.1:0-21383 GCA_030267885.1 Mesembryanthemum crystallinum | reverse complement strand
GTTAATTTAGGCCATTTATTGGGTTTAGTTGTCTCTCCTTTTGTGAGAGTTAGTTTATGTCATTCGTTGGGTTTGCTTGTCTCTCCTTTTGTGAGAGTTAGTTTGTCCCTCTCTTTGAGAGTATTGTTGGTTTTTAGTGTGTTTGGTTATATGGTACTATGGCGGATCTTCTATTTCAAGAGGTTGTCTACAATATCGGATTTGAACATTCATCAAAGCTTTGGCAGGGTCTTCCGCAAAAAGGCTGTAATATGGGAAACAGCGATGAAAAGGAAGCTGCTCGGAATTGTTACATCTCAAGTGCTAGGTAGCTTTTCAAATCGAATGTATTCTGATATTTTAGATTTTTATGTTGTGGAATTCGATCTCATCTGTAGATGCCGTATGGCTTTTCATTAATGCAAATTTTATTTTCCCCTCAAAAAAAGAAATCTTTTTTGCACATGTCTTTTTACAGGAATAAAGAACCTCTCACGAAACTGAAGAAGCAATGCACTTGGCTTTTCTTAGAAAAGCTATCAAACGTACATGACTAAGGAAGAAGGGACTTTGTTTTTTCGTATGTCTAACTCGATGAATGAAGATATGAGATAACAAAAGCCCAGAGGAAATACTTCCTGTTGAAGATTGCAACATCTCACTAGAGTATAAATTTGTAATTTTTGTTTTTTGGTTTATGAATGGGATGCATTTTTCCAATCCTTCTTATTACAAGGTGGAAATTATGCATTTGTGTACTCTGCAATTACATGACTTCCAGCGTAACTTGCAAGTTGGTAATGGACCAAGCTAAAGAGGAACTGATGATTTTTAAGCATGTATTATGTTTTTCATGAGGATTACTACTTCTCATTGGGGAATATTTCTATCATTGAATGCACACACTGAGTTTAGATGTTCATATAGTATGATTGTACATAGTTGTGAAATTGGTCAAAATAACCCAAATATGCTCAACTCCTCACATTGGTGCGTTGCTGACATAGTCTTGCCGGAGTTCGAAGACTCCCTCAAAAAGGTGTGATGTGGCCATAGTTTCAATTTCCCTACAAGTTCATGAACTGAATTGAAGGCACTCAACTAAATTGAACTGAGATAAATGACCTGACTGAAATGAACTGAATTGAAGTAGAATTTATCCATATTGTCTCTTTTCACACATTTTCATTTCAAAGTATTGATAAATTTATCCATTACGGATTAAGGAAATAGCAGTAGCCAACCTAGGATATAATGGCCAATTTAGTCTTAAAGAATCCAAAGCTATTAATGATCGACTGGTCCTTGCACAAAGATGCATGCGACGGTAATTGTAATGTGTTAGGAAAAATTACGATATTTAACACAATCACCACAACAACAATAAACGATAAACGGAGAAATTAAATGCAAGAAACTAAATAAGGACACAACTAATTTTCCGCGGAAAACTCCTCTAAACAATAGGAGAAAAATCACGGTGCGGATCTCCACGAACTAAATCAAATCCACTAACAATAATAAAGAAACCACAAACAATCACAACAACAAGTAAAACTATCTCTGGGTTACGTACAAATCGATAACTCTCAATCAATTTAGTACCCAGCCAACCCAAAGATACGAACCCGAATACCTGTCAAAGACGAACCCGAAGAATACTGATTATCTTCACCTCAATGTTTGTCTCACTCACAAGCTTATAAGAACCACAAAGGAGGACGGACTCTTTACACTCTTTCTTGGACTTTTGGCTTCACGGCACAAGCACAACAGAAGTGGACTTGCAGCTTTCCTCTGTTGATTGTCACGGCACAATACAAAACCTAGGGTCAAAACCCTATATCAAGTACCAATCAATAGAGGATGAGGTGGGAGTATAAGTGGTAAGTGCCCCACTCTCACAACCCAGTAGTCAGAGGTTCGATCCTCATTAAAAACCTCCTCTACCATTCTTTGCAGGGAGGGTCTCCTCCTCTGCCTGAGCCCGTCAGCCCATCTTTGATGGGTTGGCTTGCCCGACACATGTGGTTTACAGGGTATTGCATGTGTCTTTGTAAGCAAAAAAAAAAAAAAAAAAAGAGCTACCAATCAATAGCTTCACAAGGAAGATAAACTCCAACTGCCTAATATTTTACCAAATGGGCCAAGCCCATTTAATGGCCAACAAAACACACCTCAACCACAAGCAATTATTACATGGTTCGGGACCAATGCTCCCTCTCTCACATAATTATGGAATCATCTCCAAATTACCCATAAAAGATAGGTTAACAATACAATAGTTTCTCAACAAACACGCCTAAAACCAAAACTGGTTTTCAACCCTTTTTTTTTTTTTCATTTTCTTGTTTTATTATTTACCAAACAAATAGAATAAAACCAACTCATAATTATATTTGGGATTTGGGGAGATATACCAACATAATGAAACAAAGAGTAAGCGCATATGATTTATGTGGTTACTTACAAAGAAGGGGGCACATAAACATTACCATTATTAACCAAACTTAAATTCCTAAACTATTCAGACCCCTAATTTTATAATTTTATTTGCATACAAACATTTATTTCTTCTACCTCAATAAAACGTTTATGTGGTGTTTTTGTTTAAATTTTCATATTATTTGCATAACAAATAAGGAATGTCTTGTCTGCCAATATTGATGCATTAAACTAGCTTCTTTATCTGTATCTACATACGTGTAGTTGCTCACAAGGAGGCTTGAACCCGTGACCTGGTGTATAAGCCAAAGCTTGTTTACCAGTGGGCCAACACCTCTTGAGTATCTATATCTACATACATTATTCTTGTGCAAGATGCAAGTATTTTCCCGTGCTCATGATTGGAAATGGTGTATTCCTTATTTTTTGACCATATACTTTGATTTTTGTTTCCAATTTCATGAGTTGCATTAGCTACTTAGAGGCTAATCAATGGAAAATTCGGCAAAATTTTCTCGCACAACATATATCTTTTGGAACATAATATCCTATGCTAACTTTCGGTGAAACCTTTTACCAAATAGTTGTGCAGATGGCAAAGACAAGAAAATGAAGTTGAGAAGCTAAGACAATGATAAGAATTGAAGATTCTCCAAACATTTCATCATTGTACAGGACAATATCTCATACCATTAGTTACTATTGTTGTCTCTGGTGTATGGGGCCACCTCATAAAAGAATAATTGTATAAGCAATGGCAATTGCTTATCTATATTTTCATCGATATCCCAAAACATTCAAGGTTTTTGTTGTTAGCTTTTCCGTTAAATTTTTACATGCAGCTAATTTATTCATACTTGAGAACAAATTGCACTAATTTTGGCAGAAAATGTCTCTTGAATCCTCTTTTGGTTGGTTTAACAAGACGGTGGAAGCCATAGACAACCAATCTTTTTTTGAAAGATACCATAGATTATTGTTCTATACATGGTTAAATTTGTGGAATNTTTTTTTTTTTTTTGTGCTTAATGGAGAATTTTTTTTTTCCTGATAAAACTCATTCAATAGTGCGCTTGTTAGGTTTGGCAAAATTGTGTAATACAAAGAGTTATTCAGATGAACTTAGAATTTAGGATATCTTAGTTAATGCTAGTATTATTGGTAATAGAAGAAAAAAGCAAAGTAACATACTAGTTTTATCGTATATTCCTAGTCTTTGATGAATTGTAGGATTGGTGCATGGCTTTCGCCTCAAAATGACTTGTGTAAGAGTGATTGTCCCATACCGGAAAACTATGTTGGAACCATTACTCAATGTTTATTGAAAACGTGTTGACATGAATTGAAGTCCCACATCGGACTTAATTGTCAAGAAATTTTGATTCTTCCTATACTTAAATGTCATTATTGTATTGGGATTTCACATTCATCAATTGATTGATTGGTGCCTTTGGTTCCAATTATGCCACTAGCATTTATCGCCCTTTTACAAGGTGATGATCAAGAGGAAGATTATGGTGGAAGGTTTCTACCATTGGCTATAAGTGATCTACCAGGTTAGTTTTCTTCTCAATTTAGTTTTATTACATGTTATTTTCATTCTCTATAGTTTGTATAGTTAGCATTAGCTTTTTGTTTGTGTAGTTTATTTTGATTTCTCTTTACCATTTACTTTAGCTTTCTTTTATGTCTTTGTCCACCTTTATTCAATGTGTATCATGGCTTATTCATAATGGATGATTTTAAGAGTATTACCTTTTTTTCTCTTTCTTTTTTTTTTTTTTTATTTTTTGCTACCTAATGTAATTGTCTAAGCACGTAGAGGTTAACTTGTCCTTTCAATCATGTATGTTTTGCATAAATATAATATAGGGGAAATTCTATAATATAGGTTCTGGATGAAAGCAAAGGGTAATGTCTTCTAGCTTTATAAAGAAAGAAGTTTAGTTAAAGTTGTTGTGGTTGATTTTAGTAGATGCGGTTGGTTAGATTTGTTGATGTTAATATTATTCAACAACGTAAATGTGCACAAAATTTTGGGCAATCATATTGTTGTTGCATGTATATATAGAGGTGTTTCATTTGTATTGCATCTTGATAGTGATCCCTGATTAAAAATAAAAATCGTTTATCATTTTTTTTTATTTTGTAGGATTTTTTCAACTCTCCATACGCTTTACTCCACATTTGTTGTATTAGATTCCAATCACTCAATCTTTAAGTAATTGCCGCATGTACATTCCTAAATTTATACCTATGATATAAGTATAAGAACCGATCAGATGGAGGAATAGTTCCTCCAATCGAGAAGATAGTAATAAGATGAGTAAAGCACTCTGTGTCTAGCGTGGAAAACCCTTAAATGAATAGGAGTGAAAAACCGTGACCCCAAAGGGATTTTCAACCACTACTTCTCTAATTATAAAGTGAAACCTTGATTACAAAAAATACCTCTCCTAGGTCGAACCCTAGACTTAGCTCTTCACACACTTGCTAAAGTAAGTGAACACTCCTTCAAGTAACTATGCTTGAAGCACTCACTCACATTTAAGTCTCAAAATGCAAAGATTACAGATTAACCTAAGCATGATAAGTGCTTGAGATGAAATCTTGACTCAAGTACCAATAGCAAGAACAGTTCTGCAGAGCAGATCTAAAGATTGCTCAGCAAGGAGACTCGTGTATACTCAAGTCTTGGGACGTTTTTTCTTGTGAATGCATAAAGAAAATGTTAACCTGATACACCGTCTTTATAGACATGTATTTAGGTTAACCTTTTGCTTAATGAATTTAGCCCAACAGTAATTTAAGATATTATTTGCTTAACAATAGCCATAAATCAAGGAGAGCATCTAGGTTAAGATAATCAGATTAATTCCAGCAAATAATAACTAGAAATTGACCAAGTAAAAGATATAATTTTAGTTATTAAAAGATAACTAAATAATATCTTTTACTCTTTCCATGGAATTAGATATTTAGGGAAATTAGGACTCTTACCAAAGATAATTTTCCTAAATATTATATTCCGACTTCCTAACTCAAACTTCAGCAAATAATATCTTCCCATTCTCCAGAATATTATTTTAAGAAATAATTAAGAATATGATCTTGAGATACACTTTCTACTGTAGTAGGGGCAACAGGTGCATGAGTTGTTCCTCCTACTTGCAACAGAAAACTTACCAAGGACATTTGGTGTTCCATTCATTAGTACACACTTAAGATAGCTCATACTTAGCACTTAACCACTTATACAAACTATGTAAAATACATAAATAAAAGCAACATCCAAGAGTTTCAAGCATCCACTTAATCTTCAAGAATGGTCAACAACCAATCTATCATACACAACTTGCAAATAATTAAAGGCTTCAGCTTATTTGTTTGTTATCATCAAAACCCGGAACTCAATACCCTATGAGATCAACTATTGTCCACGTTTTGTTGACACCTAAACTATATACCATAACCTCGTTAGAATTGTTATGACCATCAAAATCAAGATGCACCACTTTATAAAGGCTTGAAGAAGTACATGATAAGCTAAGGTAGTATATTGTTCATAATATGTGCTTATTCGTGCCAATGGAGGCAGACTCACTTTTACTTTGGTTATGGGGTTTACAATATATAGTATTTTTGGATTTGTCATATCACAAAGCAAGACTAGGCCATGAAAAGAACCCAAGGCCTCAAGACTAATGAAAGCAGTGTCATTAACTATATTGTACCATTCCTTGCACACGTACCTCATTGCCTCGATAAGGACTTTAGAGGGAAGAAAAAGGAGGATATTGAATTCATATTCAATATCATATTCAATATCCTCCTTTTTCTTCCCCACTAAAGTCCTTATCGAGGTAATGAGGTATGTTTGAAAGGAATGGTGCGATATAGTTAATAACCCTGCTTTCATTAGTGTTGTGGTCTTGGGTTCTTTTCATGGATTAGTCTTGCTTCGTGATATGACGAATCCAAAAATACTCCATGTTGTAAATCCCATAACCAAAGTAAAAGTACGTATGTCTCCATTGGCTCGATTAATCACATATTCTGGACAGTGTACTAGCTTAGCTTGTCATATACTTCTTCCGGCCTTTATAAACTGGTGCATTTTGATTTTGATGATCATAACAATCTTGACAAGGTTATGGTACATAGTCTCGGTGTTGACAAAACGTAGAGAATAGTTGATCTCATAGTTATAAATTTAGGAATACCTGACAAAGGTGGCAAATAAAGATTATTAGAGTGGCAACATTATTGGAAACCATTTTAACATATGTGCGGAACAAGAAATGTGGAGCAAAGTGTATGGAGAGTTGAAACATTTTTAGAACAAAAAATGATAAAATTGGGAAAAAAAAGCATGACATTGAATATGATCTGATTGGTATGAAATGAAATATTTCTTTCTCCTTTCCGTCTCTCTTTGCAAGCATTAAGTCCTTGATTGTGCACATTGTGTTTCATTTCAAAATTCATCAAGTACAAAGCACATGCTATGAAATTTAGAGGTGCACCTATTAACCAACCTAATCACGTGCCGGAAACAATACATGTCAACCACCAGATATGGACTAGTGATCAAAATTTAAAGATCACCTTAGTATGTTTTCGTCTTCGCTAAGCTCTTTCAAATCCTTGGAATTAGATTCTGCTTTTATAATCAAAACAAGATCCTCTAAGACACCACTTACCTTTTTAGGAGATGCAACATGTTACCCAAGTGAAACGATTACCATTTGAAGAAAATACACTTGTAATAGATGACAATTGTCAAAGAATTTACTCAATCCTAAAGCATAAAGACCCATTACTTTTGGTAAAAATTAGGCCCTATTTGGCATGGTTGCCAGTTGCCAGTTTCCAGTTATTTTGAAAACTCAAAACCAGTTTTTGAAAACCACTTTTTTTGGTTTTTGGTTTTTAATTTTCAGTTGTTAGTTTTGAAAAATAAGCATGGAACTGTAAGCACAAAAAATTTCAACTCTAAATCAAATTTCTACAAAGATTTGAATATTTTTCAAAATCAAAATCTAACAACTGTCAACCACCCCGAAGAAGGACTTAGCTAATCAATGTAGTAAAATTGTGAGAGATCAACCTTGTTGCATATTTTACCTATGTATGCAAATCTATTACACATTCCTTCATTATATTCTGGATTTGGATCTCATTCTTATTTATGGTGACAATGTTGAATGGTATATGGTTTTTAACTGTTAATGTTGACACTTTGGACACACATATTTGTTGAGAGCTATATTATGTTGATATAAACTTTGATAGGGCATAAATTTGAAGTTGCATATCTCATCCACTAAAGAATTTGCTATAACCTTCTATATTTGTGAAAAAAGAATTAATGAACGGTTAAGCATTGCTCATCTATTTGGATATACATATTAAGTTGGAACTGGGAAGGGACTGAATTGATGTAATTACAACTATACTAGGTTTATGCCCGTGCGCTGCACGGTTTTTAATACATTACTAAATTCTAAGTTATTATTACTTTGGTTGAATTTTTTTATTAAACATTCAAGCAACCTATTAGTTTGACTATTTATTGCATAACTCTTCAAAATTTAGAGTGTATTTCATATTATTTCACATTTACATTGGTAACAATAAATTATAAGAAATACAACAAAAATAATCTGAAAAACAACAAAATATAGTGCAAAAATAAAATACACGTTCAAATCATAGATGCATTTTTTTTTAATTAAACAATACTTATGTATATAAATATATATTGCACGGGTTCATATTAGTACACTCTTACAATAATTATTTTGTGAGTTTGGCATAAGATTTATTTGAAAATATCCAAAGTGATATATATTAAGTTCCTTATGATACATAATAATGTTTAATAAATTTTACTTTTTTTTGAAAGAAAATAAAAGCAAATTGGCTTATATAATTCACAATCATATATCTATCAACTATTAATTATTATGGCTATTTTTTTAGTTACGTTTGTACGCAATTATATAAGACCTGTGTGTTACTTGTTTAGTGCACTATATTTATACTTTATTGTTCGCAATATTATTTTTATTTTTAGTTTGTCCTTTTGATTTCTTGTTACCTAACTTCTCATCATTTTTTGTAGTAAAGTCCCGTCATTTCTGTACGCATATGTGTATAAATATGCATTAATAATACTACTTACTCAGACCTATTTGTGACAGATTAAACTTGATAGATTCAATGTAACAGAATATGGATATTTGATACTTTCAAACAAAATGAGTATTGGCCCAAACTTAAGCATATTAAATGGGCCTATGATTGGGTTTGGGTAGACCCAAATAAAATACAATGAACCTATTGACATCCCTACTATAAATGGATCTCATTTTAAAGTACATTTCGCACTCTTTCTAATAATGGCGTTAAAAATTTTAATTTTTGAAAAGTTTATCAAAAGTTATGAGTAATCTTAAAATAATAGTTGTATTTTTGGGCAGGTTTTTGGCTAACATTGGATGAACATCTATTTGGCAAATAATGAAATCTTCATTAAATTTTTGTTAACTTTTTAGATTAACCTTTTCTTGGAATGTAATAACACAGGATATAATTTAATTTTTTTAATTCATTTAATTTTTAAATGCTCGCTTACGTGGCGCGTCCTACGCTGTCGGAAAATACTTCTTATATATATATAAATTTTTAGAATTAATCTTTTTTTATTTTTAGAGGAGGCATAATGGCCCATAGAAATCAAGTCTTCTAACCTTACAGTTTGGGGATAATACTATGCTAGCCATGTGTTGAAGCTTGAAGGTAAGGTTCTTGTCAATCAATTACTCATTCCTAAATGCTGCAGTTTGCACACAAATTTCCAGTTCTTAAATGTTGTAAGAGCTTTAAGGAAATACTCCTGGTTAGAAATAATGGTGTTTCTAAGACAAAAGTGAAGACTCTTGTTCATAGTGTTGAGTGGTGGGGCCTAAGAAAGAACAAAAGCGTGAGTTTATGCTTGGTCAATGCTTGGTTAGTTTTTTACTTAAGGCTAGCTAGTTAATACTAGTATCATTTATGGTTGTAATTGTTGTTTTGGTCTTGAAACCATTTTAGGAATTATAGCCCTTGATTATGGGGGTAGTAAGGGAGGTGTAACTTCTTTAGTAAATGGGTAGTCAATGGGGTAGCTTGATGGTCCTTGGCAATTCTAAATTTCTAATCCATCCTACAACTCAAATTCCCTAGTACAACTGTGGCTTTTTCCCGATTTGGGTTTCCATGTAAGAATCGCTTGTCTTGCTTATTGTCACTTTAAAAATTCCTTTGATGATTTTTGTGAGTGTTTGAGAGATCACAAAATCCTGTTGGTCGATCCTAACACATAGACCACCTTATAATTTCTCACAATTACAAAGGAGAACTGGGCATAATAAGTAAGCCAAAGAAAATTCATCTAGAGATGCTAAGAAATCAATTACCATTTCAAACGATTTCCTTTTGAAGCAAATTAAATTTATATTGTGAGAGATGGTAAATGTAGAAAAAATTAACTCGATCCTAAAGGATAAAGTTTCATTACTTTTGCTAACAAATGAAAATGTTATCTAGCAGAGCTGCAAAAGATTTTCGTCATACACTAATTCCTGTTTAAGACGGGTCTCACAGACATCTCGGTGAAAACACTTGGTTGATGGATCTGGGCTTCATGCCGGTTGAAATGTTTGGAGCCAAACATCACAAACATTGAGGTGCTCTAGTATAGGCGGTAACAGGTGCCTCCGCTAGACTGGTCTGATACAAGACTAGTTGGTCATCATATGTGTACTCCCCACCCCGAAAATTGAGACAGTTCTTGATTTTGCTTGGTAAATTTGTTGCTTAATTTATGTATACATGCAACAGTTCACCAATTTTGAAAGAATTACTATATTGCTACAATGTCTAATGTATCTTGCTAGTTTAGGGTCATAATGTTGAATGTTATTGGTGTTGATTGTTTCAACTCTCCAAATCTCCAAATTAATGAGTGAGATGATGTATTGATAACATCTCCAACAAGACACAAATTTATGGCAGCATATACAGAGCAATGTTACATCCATTGTGGGGCCCACCTGATATGGGGTAACTCAAATATACATATCTCATTATTTAATAAATTTGCTAATTATCGGAAAAAAAAAAAAATCCACTCAACAATGTGGCAAAACCTGCTTTCTTGTTAAAAAAACGACAATACATGATGTAGTTGCATGTTTCATCTGTAGTAGTCTTTGGGAAATTCATCTGAAGTCTTGTCTTCTTTCTATAGCTGTTGGAGAGCAAAAGTAGACATGTCAATCATTTCCAAACCGATGGTGTCTAGTAATGAGAATGATAAACATAGTTTCAACATTCTATGGCAGGTTGCTCTATGATTATACAAGTTTGTGGCATTGTGCAACAGGGTTAATCGGTAGTTCAGTACTCAATGCTTATATTCTCAGATGCGGTTGCGTTGTACTATGTATGCAGTATTCGTGACCCCATGCTTGACTATAGCGTTCTTTAAACAGAGTAAGACCATGCTTTCGGTGACACTTGCATTGGTTCCAATCAATCGGATTTTGGGTCAGAATAAGCTCCAGTTTCAAAGCAAAATGGGTATAGTATAGTAAGAACATTTTGTTTGAGTAAACTCAGTCATTTGGATTCAGAGTTTAGATCTCATTACAAAGATTTATGTTCATTACATATGTTCTGGCTAACATTTGGATATTGGCTCATTTTGAGTAGGATGTATTAGATTTCAAACGTTTCATGGGGTTTATTTCTTTTTGAGTCACTTATAACCAAAATTAGATTCAGGTCAATCAATCTAGTATTCCCTCTGTTCACTGATGAAGGTTACGCATTCCGTTTTAGTACATTCACAAATAAAGGTTACACCATCCAATTTTGACAAAAAAATTTCCTTGAAAGTACTAAATTATCCTTGACTTTTTCTCTCTCATCAAAACGTTATCATCACATATACACCCATTAAAGTAAGGGCAATTTAGCAATTTCATTCTCTCCTGAAATCTTGTGCCCAATAGTGCATGTAACCTGAACGGAGGGAGTATCATTTAGAAAAGAATTGGGTTACGTTGAAATTTTGCAGAGGGGCCACAAATTCAGTGGGTGTTTAACTTATTCTTGTGGCCTTGAGTCACCATGTGCTGTGAAATTTCTTCCTGATAATGAAAATGGGTCGAGAGTTTGGACACTTTGATTTGCAGTTCTAGTGGACTTCATTCTCAACAAAAGGCCAATTTGGAGTAATGCTAATATACGAGTCTCACAAATATTTATCCCGTTTTGAAAAGAGATACTTCCGTTCTGATTATTAAAATGTGTGGGGCCCACATATTATGGATGGATTTTCCCTACGTCTAAAATGGATATAGCATTACTCGCCAAGTTGTGAGAGGACAAGAAACCTACTCATTATGTAAACACACGGAACTCCCTAGTGGCACTAAGTAATTATACAAAAGGATGAGATTGCTTGTAGTTTGCAATCAAATTGATAATGTTTCCACGGCCACATAGCCGTGGAAGTCCCCTTCAAAGTGTTTGAAGGAGAACACTAGACTAGTTCATAAAAGTATACATTCTGAAAATTCTGTCAGCTTCATTTTCCATACAGCCTATATCAGCTTGCACCATACATAAGCTGAGGCAACAGGTACTGTTGCAACCTGTTGCATACTGCAATACATCGCATTTTATCACAGATTCTGCTTCATGAGACAAAAACATTAACTTCCAATAGTAGTATTAGTTTGAACTTAGTTGAGGCATGTACCATCTGATTCATCAGCGAAAACAAGAACTTTCAAAAATCGATACCATTCGAACTTTGTCGAGGCAGATACCATCATGGAAGCAACAATCTTGGCAATGCGTCTTTCTGCAGCCCCTTCTGAAACTTCTCACACATCCATAGCCACTCTTCTAATGATATGCTCATGTTCACACTACCATTTAGATGTATTAGTAGAAACCTATGATGTTGCTCAATTCTAACAAGGAACAAAGGGCTGTAAGGCATTTGCAAATACAATACGAGAACCGAAAGAACCACGTGAGAGAAGACCTTCATATTTCTCCCCTGTATCCGCCGCCTCCAAAATAATCTTTTCTGGAGTTGACTAGTGCCTGCGTCTTCTGATGCTCCAACTTGGGGCAATTCTGGATCCTGTGACCTAGACCTCCACAATAAGCACATCCCTTGACTCCACTAGCACTCGCAATCGCCTCGGCCTCTTCCATTGGGTCATCGAGCTCGGCCAATACCGGTGGTATTCTCTGCTTGGCTTCCTGCAAAAGGTTCTTTAAATCGAGCAGCGTCGTCTCACTCTGGTTTCTGTTTATGAACGTGGTTGCGATACCCGTTTTCCCACACCTACCCGTCCGTCCAATACGATGGACGTAATTCTCAATCTCGGCAGGCATGTCATAGTTGATGACATGCTGGATATCGGGGAAATCTAATCCCTTGTGGCAACTAAGACATCTTTCTTCCCGGCTTTGAAGGCTTTAATTGCATACTCTCTCTCCTCTTGATCCTTTCCCCCGTGGACAGCAACTGCTTCAACACCTTTGAGAAGGAGATACTCATGAATATCATCAACATCGGCCTTGTTCTCGCAAAATATCAGAACAGGAGGTGAGGTCTTCTGCAGACATTCCAGGAGGTAAACGATCTTGGCTTCCTGCTTCACATACTCAACTTCTTCGATAACGTCAAGATTAGCTGCTCCTGCTCTACCAACGTTGACAATAATAGGCTTCACCAAGGCGCTTCTGGCAAAGTTCTGGATCTTTGTTGGCATGGTGGCAGAAAACAAGACTGTCTGCCTCTGAGCTTTGAAATGGTCAAATTACTCTCTGATGTCATCCTCGAATCCTAAATCAACCAAACGATTCGCTTCATCTAAACATAAGTACCTGAAGGAAGAAAATGCTGTCAGAACTTGAATTATAAGAGGCAATAATGGACATAAAACCAATATCATGAAATCAAAGTAATTATCAGCTCATGACGTTAAAAGCAGATAATATCATGATATATTGTAAGACAGTCAAGAACTGTGAAGCCAAGTATCAGAAATTTTAACTATGAATTGAACAAGTATAAGTCTCTCTCTTTTCACACCCTATAAAGTATTGACACATCTAGTTGCTATCCATTGCGTCCTAATGACATAACAGCATCAAACCCAGAAGAAAATGCCCAATCAATCCTAAAAGAATCCATGGCAAACAATGATCAATTGGTCCTTGCACAAAAATGCAGGTAAAAGAACACGGCAGAAGTTGTATGAAACAGAGAAGCAAGCATATGCTTTCTTTGGTTACTTACAAGGAGGGAGGCACATAAACACTATCATAGAAAGAGATGGAACTTCCAAAACCAAAATAACTTGCTGATCTCTAAAAGAGTATTTCATGTCACATAGCCAGCACGAGGATAGCATGGGTCATGACCAGGACAAACCACCCAATAAACCCCATAACCGATAGAAACTACAAGCAAAAACACTACACAATCCCAAACTCCAAACAAAAACGAAAAGGGGGAACCTTATGGTATTTAACATCTCCTCAAAACCCCCCACCCTCAAACAAAATAGAGAGGGGCAGCGGAGACCCTATGAAATATAACAGGTCTCCACAACCCTTACTCTGAAGCAAGAGAGAGAGACAGAGGGGGGGGGGGGGGGGGGAGACACTAGTGTTCAACATCACTCCTTCAAATGATAACCCGCCTGCTCAGTTATACTTCTTCAAGTCGCATCACTAAAATGGTGAAAAGGAAATCATCTAGATAACAATTCAAAGTGGCTGTTGAAGGGAAAACCTTATCATGTCACCTCAAACTGGGCATATAAAACTAGACAGTGAACAAGAATCTCTAGTAGAGAACCTTTCCATCAAATTTGGCTGACAACCAGAATACCAAATAATAACCTCAATCATTATCTCCTAATGAGCTAGTGACAAATAGTGCATAACTTCCAAATAAAGAACATTGGACATTGTTAATCTGTTGTCTTTAGAAAGCACTGTAGATTCACAAGGTAACTTATGATGTGTGGGCAACAGATTACAATACATTGCAAAGCCCAAGAGCAGCAGCAGAAGCCTCAACTGGCCTAACAAACACTTCTAAACCCTGAAAAACATCCGCTAATGTGAAGCCTCCATATCCATCTGAGCACTGAATGTACAAAATAACCCATCCCCCAGCGGGTGCCAAAAATGACATGCATGCTTGTCTAAGACTTTTATGCATTTAAGCATTACCTAGCGTCTTGAATACAAATGAGAAGCAACTACTATTTGGTCATTGTATAACAGAAAGGTTCACTCAAGAGAAGGGAGGGATGGACAGAAGTGATGGAAATAACATTACAACATGTGCATAAAAAAATTGGGGATGTTTTTGAATCAAAATTTGAAGCCTTTACCTGCAATTGTCAAGATTCATTTTCTTTTTGGCAAGCAAATCCTTCAGCCGGCCAGGAGTTGCGACGACTATATGTACACCTTTCTTGACAACCTCAACTTGTGAGCGCATGTCAATCCCACCGATGCAAAGCAACGGCCTCAGCTCTGGGTAACCAGCTTCCCTAAGTGGAGTCAAGAACTGCTCCAAAACCTCAAATGTTTGCCTAGCGAGCTCTCTAGATGGGCAAACAATCAACCCAAATGGCCCTTCCCCCGAAGCAATAGGCATCATGATCTCCTCCTGTAAAGCCACCATGATGAGCGGCAGTACAAAAACCAACGTCTTTCCAGAACCAGTAAAGGCAATCCCAATCATGTCCCTGCCAGACAAAATGACAGGGAGTCCCTGGACTTGAATGGGTGTCGGTTGGACAATGCCTTTCTCCTTCAACATTCTCAAAATAGGCTCAGGAAACCTCATGTCCTTGAAATTCTTGATAGGGGGTGGGGCATCATTGCCTTCCACAATAATATGCCACTGCTTCCGGATCGCCTCACACTGCTTCATGGACATCTTCCTAATGGCCACGGGAGGTTTCCAGCCCGTCCAAAGGGGCTCTGTGTATGTAATTCCCTTGGCTAACTCGCAGACAGACATGAGAGTTTTCCTGTCAGAAAGATGCTCAATCATCTCCTTCTCTTGTAGCACAATTTGCTCAGTAGGGCTCACCTTAGGAACCTCTTTCTTCAGTTGGGTAGCCTTCACAAGCAGGCTTGGCTTGGCTTTCTGTGCATCAGATTTCTGAACTTCATCTTCATCTAAAGCTGAGGTTTCCTTCTTTCTCTGGAGAATTTTCTCGGCCTCCATTGCCCTTCGCTTGTGCACAGGGATATACTCTTGATAGTCATCATCCTCTTCGATCTCCATGTTTTTCTGTGACGCAATTATTTGACTACAGGATGGAACAAACAAGTCAAAATCAGTTCACCTTTAAAGCTCAATCAACTTATCAAAAGAAAAACATGAACAAAATTTAGAAAACTACAAGTACAGAATAGAATATGCTTTTTTCACAAATAGGAAAGCAAACCCCAAAATCTCATATATTTGATTACTTGTGAAACTTTGGATATTAACTTAGCCTTTTTCATACTGAATCATACAACTAATACAGAGGCTTACAGCACAGAAATTACATTGAAAGTTACTTTCTACCAACTAACGAAATTTGGACAGAATGTAGACTAGTTGTAATTTCCCTGAACTGATTGCTGAAAGTTCAATTCTCAACCTCTTACACCTATTAGATAAAAGTAATGAACTGTAAGTTGATGTCGTACCAGTAAGGAACAAGCTCATCTAAGGTACATGTTCTCAAATCAACCAACCTAGACTAATTTGCAAAATCTAACAGTTTAGTTAGCCATTTCATACATACCCATTACCGATTCTCGCAACAAAATAACCAAATTTTCAATAAAGTACCACTACAGTACGATTTCTTCAAATCAAATTGCAACCATTTCCAAATCACCCGTACAAAAATATGCTCAAATGAATTCAAAACAGCACCATACATTAATACAAATCAGTGACGGATCTAGAAAACATTTATGTTGGTGTCAAATGATAAGCGATAAAAATAAGCATAAAAATTACCGCACTACAACTATTAGCATTTAAGTAAGGCAATAACAATATCAATCATTTTCTCAACCAAGTTGTAGAAAGAAACTTCAACTAGCAGCATCTTTTTTTGGTGCAATCAACTAGTAGCATCTTTTCATTGTATCCTTTGTATTCTTTTCGATTACCTCTATTCAAGTTTATTAGAGTTCATTTTTACTAATCATTGCGCATGTTTGAGCGTTTTGAGGCCTTCGAGCTGTCTATGGGAGAAAGGAACTGTTCTCTGCCTAATACTCAACTGACAGTACTGGCAATTAGTCAAAATTAAATTTAGAAAGTGCTTATGGGATAAAAGAAACTAACCCAATAACAATAATTCAAACATTTCACAACAATTCCCACACTCAAGCTATCCAATAACCAATTAGTCAATTCACGAAATATTAAACCCTAACCCTAAGTAATTGCACATTCAAGTAAAAAGACTAAATACTAATCTGATTAATAACCCTAAATTCACACCCTAACAAATAGTTTTAATAGCAAAAACAGTTTCAAATTGAAATATAATCTAAATGTATACTTGAATTGCGAGAAGGAGAATGAATTACCTCAAGTTACCGGGCGCTGATTTGCGAAGAGCCGAGATAGAGGAAATGAGTCGACTGTCGAGTAATCAGAAAAGAAAAATAAAAAAATTGACTGTTGCTTTTTTTTTTTTCTTTTGGGATTACTTTCTCTCTCCTAATTCAAATCAGGTTTTATTTTGGAAGCTTCTCGTGGTTGGGTTGTTCTTCGCGGGGGCAGAGAGCCAGAGATAGAGAGCGAGATATAGAAACAAAAAGAAAGGAAGTCAGGTTCTCTAAGGAATAAAAGTAATTTTTTGAAAATTTAGAACTACTCTTAGTCCTATTTGGATTAGGATTCCTATTGAATTGTGATGTTTAAGGCCCCTATATAAATCAATCCAACTCACACAAGATTTTGTTTAATTCCTTGAAAGCAAACCCAAGGAATATCGAATCATGTTCGTATTCAAGGAAAAAACCAATCTTCGACAGTCCACTGCGATCACCACCATCATCGCATATACCTTCCACCGGAGCTCCTCGAGAATATCTACAATCATTTATCCCTTCTCGATCAACGAACCGTTTGTAAGTCATGACTTTCCGTTGTCACCCCTCATAATCATAATAGTCACTCCTGCAGTAATTCTTCCCTTCAAGAGCCTTTCCTTTTGCTCCGCTCCGCCAACAATGACAGCAAAAATTTAGCATGTTTGTTGGAGAAAAGGCGTTACACGCTTCCAAACCTTCCTAACTCCCTCAATTCCTGTTGTGGATCGTCTAACGGATATCTAATATTCGCTGAACCTAAACCCTTAAACTATGCTGCTGGCAAAGCGGGCCAAGATCGGTCTAGGCTCTGTATCAAAGACCCTTTTGCAAGGTCCAAACGTCAACAACATAATTATGTGCATGAAACTTATGTCACGGTCCCTTTCCACCGTGCTAGCGTTGTCAAAATGCTTCTCTTTCAAACATCCTCGTCCCATGGCAGCTGTGATTTCTAATAACGGCGTGATAGTTGTGTGCAAAGTTGGGATCTCAATTTGGGGACAATTTAAATGTAATAAATACAATTACATGGATGTGGTCTACCACAAGGGGAGATTATATGGCATTACTAAAACTGGAGAGGTTCATGTTTTTGGACCGTTAACTATATGCATTGGTTCAATACAAGTTCAGGTGGTGGAAAATATTATTATTCCATGGACTTTTCGTTCGAATTATAACAAAGGCAAGAGCTTTTACATTGTAGAGGGTTATCGCAATGATGAGAAGAATCGTGATCTGCTAGTAGTCATAAAAGTACAATCATCCGGAGTGTTCAAGGTTTTCAAGCTGGATCCTAAAGGATGCCCGGTAATTGAAGAGGTTTACAGCTTGGGATCTGAAGAAGTAGTAGCCTTGTTTCTAGGCGACAATAGTTCTTTCTGTCTCCCCGTGGGACATATCCCTGGGTTCCATGCTGATCATATCTATTTTTCAGGTTCCTCATTCCCATTCCCCGGCTGTGCCAATGAATTCGGAGTCTTTTCCTTGGGCGGTCGCAAACTCATGCCATTCCCTTCCTTACCGAGTGTTGTTAAGTCGTCAAATCAAACCATTTGGATCACTTCTACATTGACAAACTCCATGTAAGTAGAATGATCTTTTATTATTGTAAGACACATCTATATGATGATAATTAGATAAAAGGAAGCAAACTCAACCGGAGCTCGACACATCATCATGCCACGTCATCGCTTAGTTGTCCGCTTATGTGTTCTTAGTAGAGGTCCATGTCATATTACCAAATTAAAGGGGAATTAATTGATAAGTACATAACCACTCAACATTCATTTCTACCTATATTATTGAGTAATTTCCTAATCATTAATAGCCTAAATTATAATTTTCAATTATGAGAAATCAATGAAATTAACCCACCTCCCCCATTGATTACTAAAACATAAATTCACTGATGTTAGAATAAAAATTAAAAGATCATACCTTCAAACAAAAAGAGAATAAAAGAAAGATAAAGAGATGGGTCAATGAACATCATTCATATTACTATATGTGTCTCCTATTTCTATTTTACAAATATTTTATTTTTACTTCATGAAGTTATCATCCCATGTTGGGATCTTTGAGATGATTCATATTCATGATTTAATTATATTGTACGAATATTAGAATTGTATAATCACAATTTGATCTTAAATCAAGTATACGATAGATTTTCTATTTGATGTCCACAATCCTGCGTTTTGTACTCATCAGTTCTCAAAGATGATTAAAAAGGATTTGCATACTTAATTAGACCGTGATGTACTCGCGAGTTCATGGACCAGTAAGTATCTCTTTACTTTTTACTCTAGAGTTATATGTTCACTTAATAGATGGAGTATAATTTTCTAATAGTTTTTGTTGATTGGATAATTAGCATGTAAAAGAATTATAAATGTCCTAAATATCGCCTAAAAGGATTTATCTCCTTTGGAACAAATCTTGACATATAAAGGACACTAATACCCATCTATTTTTCTTTTTCTTTTTGAATGTTAGGAAAAACCTATCTTCTTGACAGTCATGATGTCGTTGATATACATTGTATCTTATATATTATGATACAAATTTCATATGCTTTATTTATTTTTGATGTGGAGTGATACATGTTAGGTAACCATCTCAACCTAAGAGTTTCATCTGATAGCTGGAGGTTCAATCAACCTCTTGGTTATTGTAGCTCTAATACTATGTAAGAGAACCATCTCAACGAAAGTTTAATCTAACAGTTGAAACCCAATCAATATCTCCAAATAATAAAATAGTATTCTTATTTCAAGGTTATATAAAGAACATACAAAAATAAGGGATTAAAAAAATTGCGAATATAAAATTATTGTCATGTAAAAATTTCAATGAATAACCAGCATATTAAATTGCTTTTATAAAATTATAATAAAGGAAATTGTATTTCATTTTCATATATCTACTCCTAATATAATATTGTGATTATCAAGTATTACACACTCAATCAACTGTAGATTTGACCCATGCATCGCACGAGATCACGAACTAGTTCGAACGTTAATTGCTAGGCCTCTGTATGGTGAATGCAGATGAGTATGTAATAAGTATTTTTCAATTTTTACTTAATTATTTTGACAAGGTAGAAAAAGATCGTGAAAGGATTGAGCTATAGTGGGATTGTTGCTCCGATATAGTAGCATCATAGTGTACAACTATCTCCAATTCTTTTTTTTTCTTTTTTTTTTTTTTTTTTGAGTAAGCACAATAATTGCCGCCTTTGATGGTTAACAATAACACCTAATAATTTCATCTATTAGTTTCCAACTGCCCATCATGACCTCCAAACTCTAATTAGTTTCCAATGAGCGATGGAAAAATTATCAACGCGTTATGAGTAATTGAAAAGTTCAAGATACATTATAAGCTAAATCAATAGCATGGGAACATGCTCCAAATCAAATACCGATTCAATCGAAATAAGTGAATTGCTTCATGAACACTGGTGTTACACATCAAGTTTACTTATTACCTCAAGCAATCACAATCGATCAACACTATTGATCTCATTCATCTCTTTCACATTCGAGCTTTTAACAATAACAGTATTTTAAAGTACTGGGAGGTAAAATTTTGATTAGCAAACCCCCCAAAAAGTGCCGGCGTTGTGCTATAAGTCACGGTAACCTACTCAAATTTTAATAGATCTGATCAAATAATGGGGTATTATTTGTAATAATGTCTTAAATAAGTTTTTCAATTATTGTACCACAACTAAATAATTTAGACAAGCATATATATTCCAGAAAAATTAATAAAAAAAACACCCCTCAAAAAGGAAATTTGAATGCTCGTTTGAGAACCGCGGGAAACGGCTGTGTTTGCTATCTAACCCTTTACATCCCACCACCTAAAAAAGCGGCTGTGAATGCAATCTCCTCTATTTTCTCTCTCTTCAACCAATGCAAAATTCGATTCTCGGAAGGTTGTTTGACTGGTAAGTCCCTGAAATTTTGAAGATTTGAGGGCGGCGAGCGATCTGTTAGTTTTTGTGCGGAAGTAGTGGGTTTGTAATGACAAAGTTAGAGGGAAAGATTTGATGGGAATGGTTTGTGTTTATTGATTTGAATGGCTTGAGTACATTGCTAGTTTGAATACATCATTTCCTATTTATAGAGGTGGAACTTCACCTCCTTAAGCTAGATATTTTCCTAGATTATTCTAGACATACCTAGATATTTCTATCACTAGATACTTCCATCACTAGATAATTCTATGGAAGT
>BSSO01001890.1:0-21390 GCA_030267885.1 Mesembryanthemum crystallinum | reverse complement strand
AAATAATATATTTGATAGCATCTTTAGGTATGATATGTACTCTGTTTAGGCAAGTAAGATATGTTAAGGTCATATTATTATCTTAGGCTACAAGCATATTGTACCTATAGATAGGGGTTTTCCCCACATATCAATACAAGTCAGTTTACATCATTCTCTATAATTTGTCATGGTATCAGAGATTTCGATCCTAAACCTATGTTAACCCTCTTAAAATTCAGTTGAGCCGGCGGGCAGGAATACGTTACATCCTGTCCCCGGACCATCCATAGTCTACATATAAAATCCTAAAAAAACAAAAAAAAAAAAAAATCCCACCCGCTTCTTCAATTGTCTTTCAAGCAACACCTTTTCCTATTATTGATCTAAATCTCGTTGCTCTTTTCAATGATCAATCAATTCAAGTCGGCCCTTTCATAGGTTGTCTCGACACTTTTCTTGATCATTCATGCATGCTGCTCACTAAAGTCGCAGGCTTTGAGTTCGTTGCCCTTTGATTATCATCCTTTCGAGCGATTTCATTTGTTGGGGACTATTCTTTTCGAGCGAATCCTATCGCTGGAGACTATTCTTTTTGAGTGAGTTACCGTTGGAGATCGTCTTTTCGAGCAAAAATTACCGCTGGAGATTGTTCTTTCGAGCAACCATTATTGCTGGGATTGTTCTTTCGAGCGTCAAATACCGCTGGGAACATATCTTTTCAGCGTCAAAATACCGCTGGGGATGATTTTGTTATTTCTTTGGGCTTTTTCTAATTTTATTTTCTTAAGCGAGATCTAGTTGATTTCTATTGAGGTGTTGCATATAGTAATTTCCAATCGCAGCGTTCGTGTTACTACCGCTACGATTGCGGGGGAGTATTAGATATACATGGAAATAGTATATTTCCATATCAAAATAATATATTTGATAGCATCTCTAGGTATGATATCTACTCTGTTTAGGCAAGTAAGATATGTTAAGGTCATATTATTATCATTGGCTATAAGCATATTGTACCTATAAATAGGGGTTTTTCCCCACATATCAATACAAGTCAGTTTACATCATTCTCTATAATTTGTCAGCTATAACTACAGCTACAACTAATTTTGCCAAAAATAGCTTTACTTCTATTCTATTTTCCAGTTGTGAAAAAAGTGAAAACTAGCTGGACAAACGTTCGTTTCTACTCTTGGGAACATGGAACTCGACACCTTATTTTGGAAATGGACTCCCTAGTGGCAACTCGATTGTTGACGGAAGAAATTGATTCGAGCAATCCCAATGCAACTCTCATTGTTAAATGCAAGTCATTACTTAGTCGGAACTGGCAAGTGCGGATCCAACACATCTATAGAGAAGGAAATGCGGTTGCGGATGCTTTGGCAAATAAAGCCTTGGATTTACCGGTGGGAATTCATTATTTCGATAGCCCCCCACTAGGAGTGTCAGCCTTGGTCTTCCAAGATGTTAGTGGAGTTTCCTTTCCCCGACTAGTTAGAATGTAATCTGCTTTCTCTCGTAATGGATTATTATCCTCCTTAGCACCAAAAAAAAAAAAAAAAAAAAACGTTCGTTTCTACTTCCCTCAGTCGGTCAGTCAGTCAGTCACTCCCACGAAAGTACAAGAACCTCAAAAAATTCAAAATCCCGCCCTTATTTTCATTTCTCTTCCCAGAAATCCTCTTCTCTTCATTGTTCTTCGCATAGGCAAGTAATCCACAAATTCTCCATTTTTCCTCTTCACTCTCCGTCGTTCACTTTCCTTTGCCCTAAAAACACTACAATTACCTAAACAATCATCAAAGTTTCTGATAAATTTCTAATTTGTACTTTCTCCCTCTATTTCTCTTATGGTTGCAGACTTTTTGGAGCTTTTCGGCCATGGAAACTGATGAATCGCAGCAGCGAGTGCTTCCTTTTCAGCTTCAATTTGACAAGCCCGCACCTTCTCAGGTTCGCTCTCTCTTTTCAGTTCACTACTGCTATTACTAGGGTTTTGGTTCATTTCTGGTCTTGAATTTTGGTTATTATATCATTATTATGCACTTGAGTAGATAAAAATGGCGGAGTGGAATCCGGAGAAAGATTTGTTGGCTATGGTGACGGAAGACTCTAAGATCATACTGCACCGCTTCAATTGGCAGAGGTTGTGGACGATTACACCAGGTGTGTCGTCTGGCTTTAATCGTCTTTCCATTGAACACTTCATTATTTTTGGCTGCATTCTTTTGCTGGTTTCATTTTGCCATCTCTTTCGCTTCTGAGTGTACTAGTAGCTTAAGACTTAGGTGGCAGTCGATCAGTCATTGCTTAATTGTGTTGAAATTCAGCTATGCAATCTGATAGGTGTCACTTTAATCTATGGGATATGCTGTTATTCTTCTACATTGGTTTTTTCTTTTTTCTTTTTTTTTTCCATATTTTTATTTATTTATTTAATTATTTATTATAGCTTCCTTATGTGCTTATGCTTTTGGACATTACACCTTGTTCACTAGGTCTCTGCCAATGTACACCCTCAGTAATATGTGTTAGCTTGTACCTAAACTATTAGTGTAATCCAAAATACCGAGATGTTTTCACGAAGGTGGTTCTAGAATCTCCATTAACTGAATAAGGCTTCGTTTTTTGAAAGGTGAAAAGGGTCTGAAAGTCCATATAGAAATTGAAGTCAATAATTTTCTCTCATGGTCTTCACATTGCGTATGCTCATGATTTTGGTGAAAAAACTATGCTTTCCTCCCACTTTTCTACTTTTCTATCATCAGATTTTGTTTTCTGTTCTTTAGATTTTTTTGCATTTCAAAGTTTGTAGATGCAAGAAGTTTTGTGCTGTATGTCCTTGCTGCTTGTCTTGTGTACTTTATGTTTAAGACATACTATGTGCTGAATGAAATTCTTCATGATCAGTCTGAAGTATATCTCTTTCTCTGGTTTTAGGAATGTGTGTTTCTAATGGCTTGAAATCTTGAACTCAGCTGTAAAGTTGTTCATATGGTTTCAGGTTTTGTTTACATTCTTAATAGACAACGATTTCTTTTTGGTCATATCTGTGGTTTTGGTCTAGCAATCATAACTTATTGACCAATGCTTCTAAATTCGTCTATAGGAAAGTGCATAACATCTTTATGTTGGCGTCCTGATGGTAAAGCAATAGCTGTTGGGCTTGAAGATGGAACCATTTCGTTGCATGATGTAGAAGTCAGTAACCTAACATGTTGAATCATAATCCAATTGGTTATTATTGCTCTCCTAGTCTTCTTATTTTATTTTTTTTGATTAATTATGATTCTTATCTCACTGCATTCACATTTTTCATTGTTAAAAATGATTTTCCTTACCGTTCTATTACCCGTTGTTGCTACCATTTGGATTTTGATGAGTGTTTGAATATCTCTCTCAATAATTATGCCTAATAAGATATAAATTTATGCTTGGTAACATTTTTTCTGCCTTAAAGTTAAGGCATTAGTTCTATATTCAGGAAAATATTTTCCACTTTGAGAACAAGTCCGTGTTCTTCGGATGCTCTATGATTTTCCTTACCATGCTAATACTTGTTGGTGCTCTACGATTACAAATAAATTCTCATGAGAAAATGAAAAAATTAGTGATAAATAAAATTGCTAAACTCCATAAACTAGATCTAACAAAATAGATGCTAAATGAGAACAAGGACTGAAAGAGTCACTTAAGTTTTGGAGGATTAGGGTAAAGGAGAAAAAAGAGAATAGGAGAGGATAGGAGGCGGATATCCACCAGATTGTATCAATCTGGTGTTTTGGTGTTCATCACAATAGTTGTCACTATTTGGCTTCTTTTGTTCCTTGTATAGAAAAGTTTGTCATAGTCTGCTTATGTGCAATAGTATTACAGCTTTGTAACTGTTTACTGTTCATTTTGTTTGTTGTATTTCTACATTACAAACTTTATTAGGACTTCCCCTCATTGATACATTCAATTTAAGGGATGCTTGATTCCACATCATCTTCCATATGTGTTGCTTCCGGCCTTGACTTGATTCAATTTTTGTTGAGCGGTATTCAAATCAATGATGATTGTATATGTATATCATAATTGTTTTGGATCTCTGAAACAAATAAACAATGATGATATCAATGTAAAGCTTTGTTCTGTAATTCTTTTTGTATTTCATCACACAAACTTTTACCTTTTCTTCTGAATGCTTATTTTAAATGCAGAACGGGAAGTTGCTAAGAAGCTTGAAGTCTCACTATGTGGCTGTACTTTGTCTTCACTGGGAGGAAGAGGATGGACAGGGACAGCTGAACAAAGTATGCTTGTCTGGTCTTAATATAATTTGGTTCTCTTTTTTGCTTTCAAATTCTTCCCTCAATTGCTGAAGGGGCGTTTGGAGTGGCGGCCGCTGGCTGTTTAAAGTTCCTTTTAATCTTTCCATTCTGCTTTTTTCCCCTTATTGTTTATGTAACCTCACTTGTTATAATTGCAGGATGATGGTGATAATGTCAAATCTTATGAAGACCGTACATCACGTTTCTTTCCACCCGCTCCAAGAGTTCCACGGACCCCTGGAGTGATATCTGGGGACTCCACTCTTATGGAGAACACAGAGGATTCATTTCAGGATTTGCTTCATACTTCACATCAACGTTTTAACATCTTGTGCAGTGCAGATAAAGATGGAGGCATTTGCTTTAGTATATTTGGTATATTTCCCATTGGAAAAATTGTGAGTAACTTCATATATAGGGAATTTTGAAAATTTTAATCACCCTATCTATTGTATTATTAACTCATACTTGTAGCATTTTGATGAAATTCATTTAATGTAGGGAAATTTCACTGGTAATCAGTGGTGAGTGAGGTGACTCGTACTGAGAACTTCGAGTCCCTTCAGTGCCAAATGAGTGCATATATGTTGACCCACTGTAAAGAAGCATACTAAGGGGTTACCTGAAATATATTACTCCCTCCATTCACTAATGAAAGTTACGCATTCCGTTTTGGCATGTTCACAGTTGAAAGTTACACTTCGAAGTTTGGCGAAAAATTTCCCCTGAAAGTAGTAAATTAGCCTTTACTTTTTCTTTCTCATCAACAAGTCACTATTACACCTACTATAAAGCAAGGGCAATTTGGCCATTTTCTTTTCTCCTTAAATAATGTGCCCAATCGTGAGTGTCACCTTCAATAGTGAAAAAGGGAGTACTAGATTACCTCAAAAATATTGTGTAATTATTGAATTGCCTCATTGTAATTAAGCTACACCTCAAGATACCTCACTGAATGTCTTGGTAGAGTTTCAAGGTGGTAGTGTATATCCTCTTCTGATTCTCTAGCATAGTTCAAATGCTCAATTGTGTTAGATTTGAAAATTGAATGTTGGATCAATGCCTTAGTCACTGACTCACTATAGAATAGCAGATAACCGAAGGTGTCATAATTGTACTCCGCTCATAACTCCACTACATTTTTTGAAAGTAAGTCTTTATGAAGGCAGTTAAGTGGTATATGGGAGCTGCTTTGTTTGTTGCAATTTTGACATTTTGTATGAGGTGGACAGCTGACATAATCTAGGTCCTTTGCAGATAGGCAAATTGATAGATGGTATAATGGGAGACATTCCCTTATCTGTGTTGAATCCGAAAGGATATGTTTAGCTGATAGCCTGATTGTCATCACTCAGGATGAGACTTTGCATGTTGGCATTTCTGCACATTGTGTTTTATAGTGTCACAAGTTGATACATAATTTGGTGCCTACAAGGTTATTTGTGATATCTACTCCAGCATGTGCTCTGGTGTCTGGACATTCATTTTCCTTTCATTTATATGCACAATTCATTTGTCCAGGCTTTTGTCTTTCAAGTTTCGTTGTTTATTGTTCTCAATATCATTAATCCTGACCTTTTTCTTCCAAATTGAAATTCTGCCAGAATATACACAGCTTGTCTCTTCCACTAATTGGTGACGAAGTAGAGTACCATATTCTGCGTGCTTCCATTTACAAGGTGCATATTTGAAATTTACCTTTCTTTCTACAATGTCTTGCACTTTATGATGTACATGACTGCAAGGTGAACAATCTTTAATTTGTACCTAGTGCTACACACTTAATTTCTTTATGGTTAAATCAGCTTGAAAGGTTACATTTGGACTGTGGATTGTGCTAATTTAGTTGATACATGTTTGCCATGCGTATGGTTATGCCTCTGATTAAGGTTCTTGCTGGTGGATCACTCGTCCATCCCACATTTACTTGCTTCACTTTTAAATGGCTTAATTGAAGTTACAAATTTTAAACAATGTGTTTTAGAAAGGTGTACAAGCATGTTGGAAGCTTGAACATCCCAAAGTAAAATGAAGAGTTCATTTTTCAACAGACAAAGCATATCCTATTTTGATTGAGGACTAATCTATGAATTGGTGAAAGCTTTCATGCTTATTCTGCTTTCCATAACATTAATAACATTGTGCATGCTTCTCTTCTCCTTTCTTGGCATTAGGTCGCTTTGTCAAAGGATCTTAGTCGTTTAATCATCATGTGCTCTGGAGAACTTTCTGATAGCAGTCTTGAATTCAATCATGAACAATCATCTGAGCATAGTACCTGTGGCCTGCATTGCTTAGTGATGGACACCTCAATTTTCCGGAAGAGGTAATTTTGTCAGTATGAAGAAAATGGTGTTTAATGGGATCTAGTTGCACTTTCTGATTAAATGATTATACTATATTTGCCTCCTTTCCATCACACACCACCATGTTGCTTGCTGGACTGCTTAGCCTGCCATCCACTCAATGTTCACATTTCTAAATAGAGTAGTTAATAATGCGTGGTCTTCAACTTTTAAAATTTATCGCTCTTCTCTAAGCATATAGGACTGTGATTTGGATTTTGGATGCCCATAAACATTGCCTTGGTGATGGTCTTTCCGGAAGGAGTCTTTCCCTTAGAAGCCAATTCTTATTTGGCATTAGGGGATTCAAAGTAGCTAGAATCTAGCATAGAATGGGCAGGATTCTAGTATCAAAACTACATCACATATGAAACCCAGACTACTTAAAGTAACGTTGTCCAGTCGACCTGCGCGTTGAAATTCATGTCTCAAGTTTCTTGCCATTTCCCCCTTCAATTCTGGGTTGGAATGGGGGGCAACAAAATTCGATTTCAGAAAGAGATCTAGAGGGGAATGCTCCTTCTTGGCCATTTATGTGGTGCACACAATCTTGTAAATGTTGAGTTATACTCCATGTATGAAATTTTTGTCTCATGAAATTTCTACTTCAGGAGAGGTGTCTATGGAGGGGCGCTGTATAAAGTTTATATTCTTATACAGTTCTTTATAGTTTTTTTGTCTCGTCTGATCCATCTACTACGGTTTAGGCTGCTGATGGTTAGGGTCTCTCATTTCCAAGTGTTTCCCCCTCTCATCTTCTTGCCAACCATCTTTTCTTATATCCTTCCGCTTCCAGCTAGCAAATTAGCTTCAAAAGCAAAAGTTCCCTGTAAAGTTAAAGCTTGTTCTTGGTTGACAATCAACTTTTCCACACCCTTCTCCAACATCATACTCAAAATCCAAGTTAAAAGTTTTATCCTGTCTAGGGGTTTAGGCAAGGGATCCCTTTCCCCTTTTTTGGTTCACTCTGGTGGTCGATGTGCTGAGTAGGATGTTGGTGAGGGGTGTGGAAGTGGGGATGATTGAGGGCTTTACGGTCGGAAGGGAAGGGGTGCATGTCTCACATTTGATATTTAAGAACTTTCTTACCGTTTTGCAGTTTTGTGAGATGCTTCAGGGATGAAGGTGAACCTTGATAAGTGTAGTCTGCAGCGTTAATGTGGACTAGGCGCTCGTAGAGTAGTTTACTACTTTGGCAGCTGTTAGATTCAAATTTAGCTACTTATCTACCCGGGGTGCCACTTGGTGGCAACCTGCGGATGTAGTCTTTTCAGGAACCAGTTATATAATGGGTTTTAAGCGGTCAGATGGGTGGAAGAAAGTATATTTCTCTTTGGGGACTACTGTCATACAGTCGTCTCATTTAGTAATCCCCTTGTGTCACCTTTTACCTTTTCAGATCCTGGTAGCCATGGGTAATTGAATCGAGATACTGATGAGGGACTTCTTGTGGCCGACATGAATGTGAGAAGAATGACCGTTTGGTGAATGCGATGGGGCTTGTCGGCTGATACAGGAAGGTGGATAAACTTTTAGGTGGTCAGTAATTAAAAAAAGCTGCTCTATTGACAAGTGGTTGTGGCAGTTTCCCGATCGAGACATAAGCTTTGTAGAACAAGGTTATAAGAAGCAAGTATGATCTGCAACCTTATGGGGGATGCTCAGATTGCTTCAGCCTTCAGGTGTAATGCACATGAGCCCCTGGAAGTTTGTGTCCCAAGTTACTTCTCACTTCTTCCCACTAGTGAGTTTGAAGCTTGGGAATAAGGATTTGAGGATTGGGTTATGGAAAAATAGTTGGAGGCATGGATAACTGTTGTTTTTGAGGTTTCCAAAATTGTTCCAGCAGTCAACGCTTCATGAAGCTACTGTTTCAGAGTTTTTCCCTTTGATTCCCTTGTGGAATTTGCACCTAGGGAGGCGTCCTTAGGTTTGGGAGATGCAGGAACTTACCTCTTGCTTGGTAAATATGGAGGCTACGTAGTTATCAAATCCTGACGAGTCGAGGAGGTGGATGGGTAATCCTTCTGGATAGTTCTCCCATAGGTCTTTTTCCTTCCAACAGTTGGGAGTGGTGGAAGAGTACCTATAATAAGGTGGCTGTCAAAGACAAAGGTAGGCACAGATGTCTGTGGACCTTGGTGCTGGATAAGATTAACACTAATTTTTTGCGCTGAAGGAGGAGGCCGGATGTAGCATTATTTCTTGATTTTTGTGTGCTTTTCCAGGCTAACAATGAGTCCATCCGCGTCGCATGTCTTCTTCAGATGCTGTGTAGCAGAGATGGGTTAAGTTTTTTTCTTGTTGTTAGGGAGTCTTGGGTATGTCCGGAAAATCCCAGTTCCTAGATACCGTCATGGAGTTCTTCCAGTTTTACTTGTGGGTTTTGGGACGGAGAATAAGCTGCTGCTTTAGTGTAATGATATATTTGCAGTCTTCTGGCGCATCCGGTTGGAGAGGAATGCATGGGTTTTTCCTGGGAATTTGTTGTCCGTTGACATGTTGTGAGATAGGGTTACCAATCTTCCGGGCTAAGGCAGCAGGGGAGTTTTGGAGTTATTCTGTGATAGTGAAACAGATTCAGTGACATTGGGTTGATCATTGAAGGAGGCCTTTTTGGTCATTATCACCTTAATACTTGTGTTGTTTGCTTTGATAGTAATGAAAGCAATGGGCACCTTGTCATTCATTGTTTGTTGCTTGGCTTACTTGGTCCAATTTGTTTATAATTTTCAGAGAATATCGGGTGTGCCTCGAGAACATGAATTTCATCTTGAAATTCATATTAGATGATTCTTCTGGAGCTCCAAGGATGGAGATATTTTATGGAGTTATGGTGTTGGCTGTTATTTGTGCATTTGTTTGGAGCACAATGACAAAATTTTCAGAAATCAGATACCCACGTAGTATCTAATTTAGGGGCTGTTTGGTTCAATCGTTGGAAACGGAAAGGAATGCAATTAGATTAATAAGGGAATGATAATAATAACGATTATTTTTTATCAGCTGTTTGGTTGAATGATGGAATAGGATCACTTGTATATATTTACATTTTTTGGTGTTTGGTTTAAAACGTTGAGGAATCACTCTCCTCCAATATAAAACGCCAATTTATAGCAATGTTATAAAATAGGAGTAAAAATTCTACGAAATACTTAATACTCAAAGCAAGAAGAAAGCGTAGTATACATTGTTTTGGGCCCCCTTCTTTGAATTTCTCTCTCCTCCACAATGCTTTGAATTTCTCTCACTTCACCATCACCATAACCACCGCCTTCCATTGCAGATCCTATTTCTCTCTCTTCACCATCACCAGAACTACCACCTTGGCACCTTCCAATTGCAGATCCTGGCCAATTTAAAACAGCCAATTTGAATTAAACCGCCCAAATTGCTTTTGACCACTGTGCTTGTTTCATCAGTGGTAGAGTCTTCGTCGTCAATGGCGCTCTTCCTTTCTCTCTCTAGATGCAGTTGAGGTCATGATGGGTTGTTCGTAGGGAGTGGGGCCAGTGGTGGTGGATCAATAATTGGCCAAAGTGAATGTCGGTTTTGGGTGATGCGGCAAAGATGTGGGTGATGCGGCAGAGGTGCTGTGGTAGTTGTTACCGCAAGGTAATGGTTTTTGTTACCCAAGGGTAGGGAAGGGTTTCAAATGGGGGGATTTGATTACAGCAAGTAATGGAATCTAATTCCTTAGTTCATGAACCAAACAAAGAGTAACAGATTTGGGGATTTGATTCCGTTATCAGATGTTGAAAACAACCGAACCAAACGCCCCCTTAGAGTGAAGTGTTCTTCCTTGTTCTGGTGTGGGTTGACCCGATTTTTGAACCCCATTAATTGTGGACCAGGACCATTATTATGTTAGCCTTGATTTTATTATTTTCTTTGACGACTTCTTGTCCTCTGAGTGGGATCTCTGAAGTGTGATATCATACATTGATCATGGGTATTCATAAAAACTTATGCCTGATATTCATTTTAGAAAAAAATTCATTAGGGTACCTGACATTAAGCCTAATTGCATTTTGGGTACCTGAAAATTAAAGGTTGTTTCATCTTGGGTCATTTCATTGACGGGGTTAAACTTCCGTTAAATGCTGACGTGTCATTAAGCAAAAAAAGTCTTGAAAATATCCCAAATTTTTCCCACAAGTTACAAAAATATCCGAAAAAATATTAAATTTGTCTGTAGTTATTGGGAAATTTCTTAATTTTTTTGGGATTTTTTTAAGAATTTTTTGCTTAATAACACGCTACCATTTAACGGAAATTTTAACCTCGTCAGTAAAATGACCCAAAATGAGACGTTTTTTTATTTTTATTTTTTAGGAACCCAAGATGAGATTATTGAAAAGACGGGTACTCAAATTGCAATTAAGCCTAACATCGGGTACCCAAAATGAAAATTTTCCTTCATTTTATGTTATTTTCATACAGAGCTCTTCTGTTTTGGGAAATATGTTACATTGAGTCATATTGTTTTAAAAGGGCGTAATCTTCTTTTACTATTGTTTGTTTTCCTGCCTGTCCATTCTGAACTACTGAGAAATCTTCCAGCTACATATCTCCGTTGCCCTAGAAAATTCTAATTAGGTTATGTAGTACTTAAAAGCATTTGGTGAAGTTTGAGCTGCGTTTTCTTAAATTGTTAGACTTGTTATACTTATATGGAAGTTCATAGGGTATCAATAACTATGAACGTCTGTAAAATAATTACACAATAGGAAGTTCAAATTAGCTGATGTTCATCATGACACGCTGATAGTTAACAGTTTTAGGATTATGATAAACAAAGTGTGGTTTTTTATAAGGTCTATTGTTATCAAGAATTATGTAAACATATGAAAGTACTTGCAGGAAAAAAGAGCTTCATCAAGTCGCTCAACAAGTGTCCAACATTGAGGATTTAACTGAGGTTATCCGAGCATCTCTTTCAATCATGTACAAACAATGGTGTGATGCCATGCAGGCCTTTCACGACAAATTTAACTCTCTCTCTACACTAATTGTTAGCAATGGTAATATGAATTAAGATAACAGCCAACATCAGCATCCACAAATTTTTTATCCAGTTTTTCGTTACTCCCTCAGTCCCAAAAAGGTTGTCAAGTTTGACCTTTTACTATACTTTTGACCTTGAATCTTATTTATTTTATAAAGCTATAATGATATAAAAGTATTTTTGAAAATAAATCTATAATACTCCCTCCCTCTAGAATTGTAGTCACTATGAATGTATTTTTTGAACTAGTGATGTGACTACTAATACTAGATGGAGGATGCATTCTTTTCATATTGTAACTGATTTAACCAAAAAAAAAAATTACCTTAAATGTCAAATTGATAGCCCTTTAGGCTGGGGCGAGGATTTTTTTTTCTTTTTTTCTCTGCTCTCATGACTCACTGTTGGGATGTTTCATTTTTAGGACTCGATTCATCACCTCAAGAGGAGTTTCTCAGTCTTCTAGGAGGCGCTCGCACTAGTCCAGCAATCCATCAGTTTTTGGTCAATTCTCTTGGTGAAGTGGTATGCTCCACCTTATGTCTGTGACTACTCTTCATGTCTGTGATAGTGAAAGTGGAGTGAGGAATGAGGATATCTGACTCTTTGATTGTTTCTGAGTAGGGACTCAAGCGGGTGATGAAGGTTGTTTCTAATGCAGGAAAAGAACTTCAGCTCATCGTCCTCGATCATATCCAGGTGTCCTTTCTGTCACTCCCACTCTCACGTGTCGCATGGATGTTATGACCTGTTTTTTTCACTTGTAAAGTTCTCAGAGATAACGCAATTCTATTAGAACTTAGACAAGAATTCCCTCTCGTCTCCCATGGTATAAACTAAGAAAGATAATATATTAGATTACAGACTTCAGCTTGATCAAATCCAGGGCGAATAAAAGGAGAGAGGCAATAATATTGAGATGAAGGCTGTTTTACTGTTTCCATCAAGGCTTCACCTGTGAAAGAGAGCTTGTGGTCGAATACTAAGTTCTATTTTATCTTTTCTTTGCCAATCAATGATAGTATGGTGTCCCCAGATATTTGCTTGTTTTTGTAGGATCAGTAATTGGCACATATCTTTTTTAGTTGTGAGGTAGCACAGAGTCTTTGGCGTAAGTAGGTTTTTGGGGAGCCTTGGGAGTTGGGTGTGCCAAGTTCTTGTGGATGCGCTTTGTGCGGTTGGGAGGGGACTGGCGGATAAAAAATGTTGTGGCATAATGCTTTTCTGGCAGTGTAAGGAAGCTTATGGTTGGAGAGGAATGAACGGGGTATTTATTGGGTATTCTACTTCTTCAAAGGTTCTCTAGGATAGAGTGATGCACCTCGCTTCTTTATGGGTGAGGGCAGCAGGGGCTTTTAGGAGGACATTATCACAGAGGTCAGCGGAATTGGGTCAATATGTAATTACTCTGGATTTTAGAGGACATCTGGTCCTCTCCTGATGTACTTTTAATCTTTTACTACTCAATAATATATATTTTTTTGAGCATGGATTATTCATGAATGTATGAATTGATTGCCCTTAAGTTGTATTTTAATTATAATGCATGGGTGTAAGGATAACAAGTTGTTGTCGCGGTGTGTTTTCTTCCATATTTTTTGGTGCCTTTGGTTGAAACGGAACTCTTGAGTGATTTCTGGGACTTCTGAGCCATCTGCTTTTGTTTAGGATCGGGTGGTCTACTTGGCCTCTCTTCGGGCCAAAGCTACAGGGGCTTCTAAGAGGTGATCTTCATTGATAATCAGCAGCATTGGGGTTGATTTGTAATTAGAAACTCTTTTTGTACCTAGATCTCTTGAGGATTCCTTGTCCTCTTAGCTTGTAAATACCGTCATTTTGGTTTTAATACAAATTTTGTAATCAAAACAAATATTATAATGCATGCATAGGTGTCTCTGATAACCAATTGTCTGATTGCATTCGAAATAAATAGCAAGATGCACCCAAGGATTAGCTAAACTCTTTGAAACTTGTTAACACATGAAATCCCATGAGACTTGGTAAGGTGTAAAATAGTGCCTTACCAGGAGCTCATGTTCTTTTTGTTTTAACTTGTCCATGACAAAAATATGCTGTTGCATGTTAAGACACACTTCTCTTGATAACCATACCAAATACATGTGTAAGAAGATTAGGCTTTTGAAACCAGTATAACGTCATCCCTAACTGATATAACACTGTGAACTCTGATTGTCTTTGCTGTGATCAGCCTGCAGCAGAGGTTATTGGATTTAGAATGGGAGAACTAAGAGGACTTTCAAGATGGCGTTCACGCTGTGGGGGCATTGGTTTGGATGAAAAACTTATTGACAGCACTACAGAAAAAGTAGGAATGTTGCACGTTCAAATTGTACGCTTTCTGCAGATTCTTTCATCTGTTGTCCAGCAGGTATGCCTGCTGAAGTTTCTTCTACAGAAATTATTTTTTCTGACTTTTCTCCTTCTTACAGTTAAGATTGCGTTATCTATTATGTCATACTTCATAATTGTCAAATTTCAGCTGGTAATTGTTTTGTTAGTGTTCTAAACAAAGCTATGTTTAGATCAGGGAGTACCAAAGAACTATTGTCATTGTTCTAATTTTCAATGCTATACCTGGGGCAGATTTTTCCATTAGCATGTCATGCTTAATGCTAACCACTTGAAAATGGCTAACAAATTAACAGGGCTGTAGTGATTTTGTCTCAAATTGATGTATAAGGTACTGTTACAATTTTGAGTGGTTTTCCGACTTTTCAGCTCTTTAGCTGATTCGAGTTGTCTCTAGGTGTGACATATACGGATATTGTAAGTGATGATGCCCTTTAAAACCAGTAAAAGCAAACAAGTGGTTCTTCTTACCATGCCTAATTTACAGCCTTACAGGTGGTTTGAGTGGACATGAAATTGGGTTAAGAAAAATTAGTAAAAATTCTCCCTTCTTTTATTAGGTAAATGTAGACAAACTAAATAATTAAAAGGCACATAGCTTGTCAATATATTACAATATTAGTATCACGTAGAACTGAAAAGAGTCTTTGATAAAAAATCGAAAACTAGTGTGAAAGTTTGGACCACAAAGGCAAATATTTGAGGTGGAGTTATTTTGTACATATTAAATTTTTTTCTTTTGATTTTGTTGTCTATTTCTCAAATTGTAGAAACTTTGCTAGTGTGCAAAATTGAGAGGTTGAAAGCTGCTATGTTGATCATTATTGACTAGTGTAGCAACCAGTCCGGTTGGACTTGGTTAGTTGGTTTTCAGCCAATGGGCTAACGAATTAAGAGCTTTGCAGCTTAGGAGGTCCAAAAAATATTACTGAGACTTCTCATTGCACATGAAGTGGCTAGAAGTTATTAGTATTGTTTTTTCATGCTGAAAATTCCTAATATCCTATGTTCTTAGACTCGAGTTTCATGCAAACTATTATGGCATCCAGGTAGTTCCACCAGAATCAAGTTTTATGCAAATTCCTAATATCACAATTTCTTTTATCCTATCTTCTCTTTTCAGTTTTCAAATTTCTTTAGCTGGCTGCTAAAATCTATAAAGATACTTATGACGGAATCAAATGATCAACTTCCTTCATACAACAGGTATCTTAAGTTTAAAAATCCTGAAATGTTGTTTGACAACTTGATTGATTATGTAATTTGTTACCTTTGACAACTTGATTGATATCTCTCTTGTTACCTCTTGTTTGTAGTGAACTCGTGATTATATTTTTGAAGTACCTTTATGATCGAGACCCAGTCAGACTGCTCCTCGATCAAACTGTAGTTGACCATTATGTACAAGTTGATTCGTAAGTCATCTTTCTGAACATGGATAATGTCNTTCTACCCGAAGTTTGGAGAGATAAAAAGGAATGCAGATTAGATTACTCACTACTCCATGATAATTGACAAGGGTGGAGCTTACCCTAGTATACACATTGATCAAGTTGCAGTCAATGTTCAATTTCACAACAGTGCCTACATATTTCTGCTATCAAGAATAAGAAGAAAGCTAAATCAGATTTCTAAAGTAGTAGCTTCTCAACAAATTGCTCAGCAAAAACGTTCTCATGCCTAAAAATGGGACTATCCCTTGCATCCCAAATTAATTTTTCTTTAATACTTCTCTCCGTCCTTTTCATTTGGATGGACCATCCATTGGATGTCTTCTAGTCCTGTCCAAGCAGATTGGTTGAGTCGGGTAACTTCAGCTTCGGTACGGCGTACAAGTCGGTTTTTAATTGAATATGGGTCAAGTCCGTAATTTAGTTGTTTCTTTTTTGAGTTTCAGATTGAAACCTCAAAAAGAGTTGTGTTGGGTTTAGGTAGGAACCAGTTCTGTGAGGTCTAAATAGTCATCTGTGCCACCTGCTGCTACAAAGATTCACATGCAACCACCAAACACCTGACTTTAGAACAGCTTCTTGGTAGGGTCATTGTGATATTAGAAGTTCACTTGTTTGTCACCTCTGTCTTTTGTAAAACGCTTTGTTGAAGTTGTAAGAACCCTCTCTTTTTGGCCTGCTTCTTTTATGCAGTGGGTTTTACACATTCTAACCACGCAATTAAATCTTCTTCCTTTAGTTAGGTGGACACTAGACACCAGATTACTTGTAGTTAGAGGGTCAAAAAGTAGTTTTCAGGCCAATAAGGCCTTTAAATCAACTTTCTGGAGATCTAAACAAATTCAACTTGATTTATCCAGGGATACAATACAACGAATTGAAGAACTTGTGAAGTTGGGGGGATTTGCGGACAAGGACTGCTTGCACAGAACTTTAGCTAAGGAATTCCAGTACATGGAATCCAGGTATCCATGAACTTGATTTATTGTTAATTCTGTTATCCTCTATCTTTGATTGTGTCTCTTGTAAAAGGTACCTTTTTTTTTCTAAAATTAAAACATTGTATATTTGGTAATATGAATAAAAAGGCTTTTTTACAAGGATGAGTTAATTAACATCATGAATATTTTTGCAATTTATATGTCCTTGCATATATCTTTGATATTTTATATCAAATATGATCAGGCATTCCATTTGAAATACTGCTTTTCAGAAGTATGTATTTTCACTTATTTTCTTTCATAAACAATTGGATTCCATTGTCATAGAGTAAGTTGGAATGAGTGATTTAAATAGAAAACTGTGATTCCACTAAGATTTCTAACTTCTGTCAGGGTGCTCCCTTGTTAAGAGTTGGTATGTCGGTATTCCAAGGAATCCATTAGCTAGGTAGTTAGGGATCATGTTTGTGTAAAGTAGAGTATTGGTTGAACCTGAATGAGTCAGTTGAAAAATAAAAACATGAAAACTGATAGTAAGAAAACAATTACCTTAATCATAGTCTCGTATATCTTAAAATGTTGGCAACTCTAGTGTATTTGGTTAGAGAGGGATGCGAGGGTGTTCTTGCGGTCTTCACTGTATGAGATTGGATTGATTCTTAGCCTCCTTATAGAGTAAGGCTTTTGGGGCTTTAAGGAGTTGCAATGTCTCTCTGGTCCAATGTAACTGGGCCAATCTGTTCTGTAATTAGCTCCCTTCTAGAGGACGTCTGTTCTCTTTTGCTGTATTAATTGATTCTAAATACATACTTTTTCTTATCTTGGAAAAAAGGGAGGCTTGGATCCAAAATCAATGGATTTCTTATCAATGGTTTGAGCATACCTTAATGATATTCTATGACAAAAGTGACATTGATATTGGGGCCCCATTGCTATTATTCATGCCCTTGAGCTCAGACTAGCATATCTCCCTTTTGAAATACCTTTACTATGATTTTACATCCACATCTACCATGTAAGCCTCTTACATAAATATCCACCTATTAGTAATTATCCTGTATGACATCTATGTTAGGAAACTTGTATTAGGTTCTAAACCACAGGTTGCAGTGGGTACTAACTACATAACTCAAGATACACATGAGCATAAACCTGGAGTTAAAAAACCTGACAAACCAATTTCTTCAAAATAGAAATTTCTTGTCATTTTTGCTTACTATTAGGAAATGAGTGTTTGAGATGAAGTATGTAATCTGGTAAACAACTAAGGGAGTAGGCTACACCTTCAGAGGGTCTCTTTGCATAAATATGGGTTTTCTTCATCCTTATGTGTATGTTGTGGCATTCCACTCTGGACTTGGTTTTACTTTTCTATGCTATACTTTGATGTAGTTGTCTCATGTTTCAGTCTGAAGGAGGCTTTCAATATGCCTTGTACAGCAGTTTCAAAAAAGATAATATGTCAACAGTTGCTACCTCTATTTTTCTTCCCACCGTCACTATCATCCACCCCAAGCAGTGTTCCGACGTCAGTCTCATTCTATTGGGTATGATATCTCTTGTGCATCAATAGTCATTGCTTAAGAATGCTTGCAACATCTGATCAAGAGGGAACTATCTGCATCATATGCGAATCATCCACATATACTCTCATGGATGCCTCCTGATGAGTTCCATTCCAAGGACCATTTATTTTCATAATTTCTACTCTTGTTGTAGTTAGAGAATGATATTAATGTAGATTTTGAAATGCTCAAATAAAATATGAAATTTGATGGGAAAACAGGACAACGTGGTGAAGTTTGTGTAAAACTGAATTATATTAGTATTTACATTTATCTTTAATATTCAAATGGTGGTATGCTGCTCTTGGAAAGTATTTAGTCTGGTTTAGAAATTGCTGAGTACCTTGATGTAATTAGTTGCTTCTTTCGGCTTGGGCTTGTTGGAAAAACCCTACCTACTAGGTGGCTTCTTTTGTCCTTTGCCTGTTAGGTGTATTTTGCATGTTCCTTATGGTAATAAAGTTCTATCTTCTTTTACCCAAAAAAAAATCATTGAATTTTTCGTAACACACTGAATTACATAGCAGTGCAACTTTATATATAAAGCACATTTATAGCTTGTGCTCCTACTGTATAACAAATTGCAGTGCCTCAGTCAGTCAGTAGCTGCACTTCACGGGACTATATATATCGAGAGTCACTGCTGTCGTGGCACAGATTGACCACAATTCGAGTCATTTAGAGGATTTTCAAGTTTAGCTCAGAAAATACGCCCTCCATTTTCATGTAGATTTCCATTAAAAAAACATGAACTTTCCCTTTTTACTTGGAATTTTGTGACGCTCTTCTCAAATATCTCAACCCTGTTAAATAGAGAATTTCTCTCTCCTGAACTTTTGGTGTGTAAAGCCCTTTTATGTCAACTATTGCTTTTAATTCTACTTCCGCTCTCCTCAACTATTTGGAATATGTCAACTTTGCCTTACTTATTGATCCTTAATCAATGTGCCTAAGTTTCCATGGACATCTATATAAATAAGGAGGGAGGGAGTATGTTTTAATAGCGCTTGCCTTTTAAGAAACAAGTGAGATTCATTTAACAGTTTCCATTATGGCTATTTACTGGTCTGATGTTTTGCTCTTATTCAGGAAGCAGCCCCTGATGTTTCAACATGTGAGACTAGCCAAGAAAAGCTGATTGACTACATTGCCTTCCAAATACCTGAATGGTCCTCCTCAGATCTTTCAAATTGTATATGCATATTACGAGGGGTTATGGATGAAGTGACCAATGTTAGAAGTGGATATATGACACTTGAAGCCTTGTTGTTGTCAGCCTCCACCGATTTCAATTGCGTGGATTTGTCATTGTATAAAGTACATTCTTTAACACTGCCTTGCATCCTATTATTTAAACTAGCATAGTGCATTTGGGGAAACTTTTTTCAAGTGTTACATGTCTTTAATACAGGAAAGTCAGATCGTTTTGTTATTGAATGAAATGACTACTAGCTCTGATAGCAGCGGAAATGGTCTTTTGATGATTGTACAAGCAAATGACCTTCCATTTGTTCCTGTTGCAAGATCAACCAATCAAAACTTTTGGAAATTGAATCAATTACAGGTATGCCTCTTTTGCTGTTTATTATACAGTTATTCTGCCTGCTGCCAATGTGTTCTTATATAACGAGGAGCTGCTCATGTAGTTTGCCATGAAAACCCCTCGACCTATGTATTCTTGAGAGCCTAGGGCATTCACAATGGCCCTGCTTGACACACTTTTGAACATGCAGGCAGCATGCATACCCATTGGAGACAAATAGTTGGGCCTGTCACTTTGCCTTGCTTGAATGAGGGACCTTGAAACTAACTTTTTTTGCTTAAAGAGACTTTATCTATATATTAAACCCGTTTCTCACTTTCCATCCTCTCTCCTAAAGTCAGTCCTGTGTCCATAAAACATGTTGCTGCCATTGGGAGGTCTCTAACCGCTCATTTTCAAACTTTTTTACTTGTCCACTATTAAAATAGTTGCCATTCTTACAATAAGCTTTCTAATGGCTTCTTAATGGTAACAAACTAACAACGAGTTACTGAGTTTAAGGAAATATGTAAAGGATGGAGTATACATCTTGTGAATGGAGTTTAGTGTTTATTTTAACAGAAAAATTAGCAGGAGGTTCTCATGTAGAGTCCAAAACTTAGGGGCACCATATAAAAATTCCCAAAGATAAAAATTGTAGAGAAAGCATATAACCCGATATCCAGTTGAGTACTTGCTGTTAGCATTTGCAACATATTACATTGTGGATTAACAAACTGATGACCCCTTTTCTGTTTCATAACCACCCCAAGCTAAATGGAATACCCAGCTCACAAACCCCTTTCCACAACACAATAACTATTGCTCTTGACTATTGTGTTTCCAAAAACTGATTTCTCATTAAGTAGCCTGACTATTAATCTCAAGTGACTGCTGTCAGGAATGAAAGTTGAAAATTCACATGGTTGTCAGTAATCCTGTTACTTAGAAACAGTATAATTATTCACCCTCAATACCATAGAGTTGATTGGAAGATGTGATGGTTAATTGACTGCCTGCGAGTATTATTTCCTTTGTCTGTGCCAAATGTTCATCCTTTTGAATTCAATTGCTTTCATGATAGGAAACAGTGACTGTGATATTTGTTTTGGTGAATCACATGAAGTTATGTTCTAATTTAACTTTGCACATTTCATTTTATTTTTATTCTATAGGACTCTGTACTGCCCCTGCAAACGGAGAATGCAAAGGTTCGAAGTATTCCTCACAATGTGATTCCACCTTTGGCAGTGAGTTGTAAGTAATCTCCGCTTTTAGCGTTATCCATACATTTGATCCTTAAGAAGTAGGTAGTAGGGTAGTTTTGTTTGACGATGATTGATGAATAGGGTGCACAATTATGATACTTTTTCCTATATCTGGAATATATGTCAAAGCTGATGCACCTTAGTTCATTTCCAGTTGAGTAGCCACTATAGGCAATTTTTCAGCTTTGAGTCATAATGGAGTACAAATGGTCATCAAACTGTATTGTGCTTCTCATTTGGTGTGGAGTAGCACAGACATTGCATTTTTCATCAAAGGTCTAACATGAACAGCCACTATGTAATTGGTTGTGTACATCTTACCGTCTACCTTACATTGGCAGGATTCTCATCAGAGACACTAGGGGTAATCGTATTAGCATCATATAGTATGCATTAATCAATGGAATGAATCTCAGGATTAATTTAACTCTGTACACTTCTTTCTTCTTCTACCTTCTTTGCCCCTTTTACTTGAAACTTCGGTGCATTTTTCCCCAATTTTCTCCTCTTGATTTTATCATGATTTGGGTGGTGCTTGAAGAGAACTCTATATATAATAGATAAGAGAACTGAACATATAGTATTATCTGGTTGTTTAGGTTTATAGTAGTCACTAACCTGA
>BSSO01001889.1:0-21393 GCA_030267885.1 Mesembryanthemum crystallinum | reverse complement strand
AAAATCTCTTAATTCCTTTATTAACCTTAAAGGTTTTGGTGAATTGCAGTGATCCTTTTGGTTTTTATCTTGGTGTATTAACATTCTTTAGAGATCAAAGTGATAGGTTTATTTATCATTTGCCTTGAACACATTTTAGATCTTATTTCTCCTTGAATGAGCTTGCTGCCCGATTAGGTAAAACATCAAATACAAAGCAAAATAATAGCTCTCATGTATAGGTAATTGAGCTTGTCATGATGACCCGTGACGGTGTATTTTAGTTATGCTAGCAATAAAGTGCTTTGGACTTGGAAAGTAGCAGCCATGGTGGAAGCACTAGACCCATTTTGGGCATATGTAGACTTGTCCATATATCCAATAATTTGGTGTATACCTTTGGATCGAATCATGCCTTAAAGATGCTTGCATGCCACATCAACAGTTCCCAACTACTGCGTTAAATGCAAATGACACCTACTACCTTTACCTCATATGTCTCTTCATCGTCTAGTCTAATAGCTCATCCATATGGAGTCAGTGAAAACCCATGTAGCCATGAGGATATATCCTCCACTGATTGCCAATGTAGATTATGTGCATTATTAAAGTATTAGATCAACCTAATATAGACCAAATTCAACAATGATCTATAAACCATTTTCCAACATGAGAGTCTTGTTCCTAATCTTAAATATCACAATCAAATAAGGATCACTACAATCATGCCATGTTATGCACTCACTTCAGCTCTTATGATATCAAAATGAGACTTATGATACTAACCATGATTTCAATGTTCTCAAGCAAATTTTCAGCTTTTAATGCATCAAAATGTGGCTTCTAGACTATCGAAACCATGTTTTAAACCATAACATTGTGTTAGGGTCTCCCCTAAGGCAGCGTATCTCACCCTCAGTCAAACAACACATCTCGATTTTCACATCACATCACGACCATAAAGATATTGGGTGACTCCTTATATGTGTATAAACTCTAATCAGAGCAAATAGAAGCCACTATTGAATAACCAAAGCGGAAGTCCATTTGATAGAAATTACATTCTTTTCATTGTTGTCTTCATTTGGTTGAGGGAAAAAACCCGTAGATTATGTATTCATTTGGTGAAGGACCTAACTAGCTATGGTGACACTAAGTCTTCAGACTTGCATTCAAAGAGCTAATTATATTTTTATTTATTTGTTCATCTCATTAAATTAGACTAAAGTTGTCTACTTGCCTTTTGACGTGTGAAAATGTCCACTACAACGTCTACCAATGATTGGTTGCTATAAGAATGTCAAACCATGTCAACATTTCCTAGTGCACAAGCCCACCAACACTATTCATGCTATCACCCATTGCCTCCATATGGCACATAAGCTTAACACAGAGATAATTCATGTGGCTACACTTCAAACTTCAGAATCCTCAACTTCAACCTTCAAACTGATCCAAATATTCATAGAAAACTATCATCAAATTACTGTTTTAAACTTCAGTTATTTCAACCCTTATCCTCTTATTTTAATCCTTCTTCCCATTTCTCAATGAGGTGAATACTCCCAAGTGTCACTCACAAATTATTAGCTTGGGTCAATCCATCTATACTTGAGGACCATGAATCCACAATACATCCAAAACAAAGAAGAACACCTCCGGATTGCTATGGAACTTTTTTCTTCTCTTACATCAAAAACCTAGTGATTTGATGGCCCTGGTACTAGCGAAGTTGATCTTTATTACTTTTACAATTAAACTCCACTACTCCCTAATTAAAGATGAACAAAATGGGTCTCCACTAATACTATGCTCTAAAAGCAAAACCATACAATAAAGAAGGAATTGAACCTAGAGAAGCGAAGTCGATTTGTCAAATATTATATTTATAGCATAAACTAATAAACTCTCTTGACCTTATCACCATCAACTTTAAGCCAAAATCATTACTGATTGCTCTTCGAAAGAAGGCAATGACTTTCACTTGATGAGAAATTGTCCATTATGAGTGTATCCTTCTGTGTTCCTACAAATTTAATACCAACATCCTCAACTCGTAATTGGATCAATTCTTGCCACAGATAATGAATTCAAACTCCCTTTATTATCCATAAAATGTAACATCTACAACATGACCCAGCTACATGTATATCTCCTCTTTAGACATAAGTAAATTCCTAGAAGTAGCTCCACTTCTTAGTAAACGTAACAAAGATGGATTTTAAAAATATACTGTTCATGCACATTTCCAAGAGTACCAATTTATATATCACTGCAGCTCCATTCAAACATAAACAAGCTCCCGATATCAAGTTTTAATTGTTGAAAGTGAAATGATGCTTCATCACCAAAAATCTCTTACTCATGTGTTAATTTTCAACAATACCATCTATTACTACCCCTAATGGAGAAAAAAAGAAAAAAAAAAAGAACCCTCCAACGTAACATTGGATGGCAATGAAAAGTTGCATCTTCAAGACACCTATTTCAAGCAATTATTCTTGATTTCATTTATCCATGAATCAAAACAGAAAAGTTGTCACCTTGAATCCCAAAGTTTGAACCAGTTGATGTGAAAGACAAATTTCCACTGAGGAAGGCTCTCATAAAGACAAGTCAAATCCCTCAAACCCAGAACATTAATTTACACTACACGTCTTCAAAACTGAACTCAAGGTGACAATAATACAACCAACACCAGAAATAATCAAACCCAGCCACATTTCACAAAACTACAATCTACTCCATAAAACGAGAGAGAAATCATATCAGATCAGTACCCATCAGTCTAACCCTAAATCAGTGTCTAAACCCTAAATTCCCAACCAATTCCCACATAACAAACATCTAAATTCCGAAACAACAACAACCACCCAAAAAACAACAACATCAACCAAATCAACTGACAAAAGAAACCACAATTAGAGACGCACATGAATCGATAATGGATGGATAGAGAAATGACCTAGATCAGTGGGCAGCCTCGCCGTGCTGCTTGGCGTGCTCCTGGTGTTCAAGATGGCGGCGCTCCTCGGGAAGAGCGACGAAGTAAGAGAAGACCATACCGCCAAAGCAGACATGGTAGATAGGCATGGCGGAGCCAGTTTGGATGTACTTGTCATTGTAGTTGTCGATACCTCTGATGACCCTCTGCTTGAGGTAGCTAGGGGAGATAACCGGCTTCACCTTGTCGGGAATGTCCCGCAACTTCAGGCCCTTTAGCTGGTTCATGAAATTCTTCATCGCCATTGATGAAAGCTCTGATAGATTTGATGAGAGAGAGATAGAGAGAGAGAGAGAGGAAATGGAGATCGATGAGGATGGAGGAGAGTGAAACCCTAGGTCAATGGTTTTTGGTTTGAGGAAGGTAGATGGGGATTTGGGGATCGCATATATTGTTGAAGAAACAATCTTTTGAGATGACAAGAGGCATAAAACGGCGTCGTCTTAAGCCCTTTTGTTTGGCTTTTCACCCTGTTCTTTTACTTTTTTACCCCCCGAAATTGCAATTTTACAAATTAAAATTTTGATTTATTTTTGCCAAATACTACCTTATTTTCCACATTTTGTGGGAAACTACTTTTTATAAAGTAAATTGTAAACTACTGTCTTTTAAGATTTTCTTTTTTTTTCTTTTTGTGAAGTAGTAGTACTTTTTTTAACTTTTTCATAAAGGATTACTAAAATAACCCATCTTACCCTTCATTCCTTCTCAAAACCCATCGTTGGATCCGCAGCTAGAAGCTAGACCACCGATCGAGCTGCGATCGATACTAGCAGTGATGACTTTGACGATGGTGTGTTTTACCTCCAATGCGGGCTCCAAAGTAATCGAGTAGAGGAAACAAAGAGGAAAAAAAAGGCGAGGCATGGGATAATTTTTGCCATTTTTGCATGGAAAAATTGACCCCATTACTCATTTTCCATTAAATAATAACACTTCAGCACCAAAAAAAAAAAAAAAAATTAAAGGTAATATCTTGCAAATTATTTTATAATAAAAGGTAGATTCCCACAACAATGGAAATTACAAATCCAACATAAAGTAGGTCTTGCATGGATGATACACAATAATAATGCAAAGCTTTCTACAATTTTCATTTATATTAGGGGATTGGATAAACTTTTAGCAATTTTGTGAAAAGTACATCTTAAAAGGTTTTTATTTGTACATTTTATGTGAACTTGTTGAGAAACAACAGCGGTGTTTTTGAAATTTTTTTTGATCTTAGAAAAAACCAAGTCATTTGGTAAAACATGCTTTCCAGTCGAGCCTCACCTTTTGCTACAAGAGCTTTGAACAATTCTTGATGAAGTTTAGATATTTTGGGTTGAGGTGTGAGTATGATTTTAACGTAACAAGTTATCGAAAACACATGCTTTCACTCCCTAGTTTTATAAACTTATAAAGAAAAAAAATGATATGCCGAAGGAAATGAAGGGCCCCGGCCCATTGAATGATTACTAGTTTACACCATCCCCATACAGATAAAAGGAATTTAAGATTGCACCTTTGTTGTTGATCTCCCTCTCTTGAAACTGCATCTTCTAAGAGTAAGGTTTTTCAAATACATTTTCGTTTATATGCAAAAAGTACATTGTTAAATGTCAACCAAACTCTCACTATATAATTATTGATATTCAAATTTCATTTGGCTGAAAAAAAAATGTAGCTAGAGCTATGCTGAAGATATATTTTGTTGTTAAGAAAATTACAAGTGTTTCAATAATAGTATATAGTATCTTTTTCCATGTGGAATATTAATAATTTTAGACATGTACTAGTGCAGAAGATTAAAGAACTATCTAACACAATTTGTCATTACTAAATAAAATGGAGACTCAACCCTTGTAGTGAAGGGAGACAAACTCATTAAAGACATTAAACCAAATTATTCATGATTATTTAACTCAACGAACCAGTATTTGACATCGACAAAATAACATGCACCCACATAATTAGCATAGATTGCGCCTTAAGGAAGGAGAGAGGAAGGAGGAGAAGAGTAAAGATGTTGGGGTCTTTTTGTCCACTACGAGGGGAGAAATGATGTTAAAATTTTAAAGAAAAAATAAGTGGCTTTGGAACTAACAGTTTGAAACTGGGTCTAGATAAAAGGGTCGGACTTGACATTTTTTATGTTTTTTTTTTTTTTTTTGCCCGTGAGCCAGGCCAACAATTGGGCACGGGCTGGGTAATGGAACAAGCTTTTATACATTAAGAAGAATTCATGTTTGTGTCTGCTCTTTTTAAGAGAGCCTGAATGGATCGAGCCTCATGGTTATCCCAGCTATAAACAACTTTAGTTCTAGAGTAAACACTATCATTATTAGTTTAAGCGCGTGGATGACTACAAGTATTATGTTGTTGTACTCTGTCTAAGCTTTCTCAAACTCAATTCAAAATCATATCAGTGCAATACAAAGAAGACACCACATATGATAAGTGACCAACAAGTGCATTCATCAGAAATCACTCTCTTTGTAACACTGCTTGTTTGTTGTAAGTAAGACCATGCAATACAGATTATAGTTTACACTTGATTGTGATAGTCTGATTAATTAGAATCAACTTACCCAAAATACAATTATATGACTTGAAGGAATAGAATTGTCATATTTTAGTGATTCATGCCTTGATAAGCTAACCAAGAATATACTCATACAAATTGGGGGGACCCACATTAGTTATCATCAATCATGGTCCAAATTGTTAAATAATGTCATATGGATAGCAAGACCCCAATTGGCCACTTCCATCAAAATCTTGTCAATTAGATGACCAAAACTAAACAAAACCTCATATGATCCATCTCATCCTCAAATCCAATTTTTCCAAATATAGCCCAATCCCAAAATTAACCACTATACCTTCTTTTATGTAATTAATTACTTAAATTTAATATATCCAACCAAAATCATTGAAAAAAACAGAACAAATCAAAACCAAAATCAAAACCAAAAATTATTTGCTATTGTCAAAAACCACCTTTTAAAAGTCGAGTTTTTTTATCCAACCACCTTATATAATTTTTTTTAAACAAAACCACCTTAATTTTTACTTTCGTTCTACCCGCACCACCTTGTGGTTTTTTTTTTTTGTGAAAAAACAACGTGAATTGACCATTTTGCCCTCACACCTTATGCACGTGCTTTACTTGAGGGTAATTATCTCAATCATCTTGTGTTTTCTCTCACCCCAAGTCATTTTATGATGTCTTTTTGGCTTTCTCCCCTTAATAAATCTTCTATTTTTATTACGGGGTGAGAGAAAATAGAATATAATTGGGGTAATTAGTCTTATGTGAAGTACATGTAGAAAGTGTGGGGGCAAAATGGTCAAACAATGTTTTTTTTTTGCCGAAAAAGATCATAAGGTGGAGCGAGTAGGATAAAAGTAAAAGTTAAGATGGTTTAGTTTTAAAAAAATTATATAAGGTGGTTGTATAAAAAACTCGATTTTTAACATGTGGTTTCTGGAAATTTTTTTCTTTTTTAAAAAAACCACATAACAAATTACTATAAATTATTATTATTGTTGTTGTTATTATTATTATTATTATTATTATTATTATTATTATTATTATTATTATTATTATTATTATTATTATTATTCTACCCAACCAAAAAAACAAATCCTTGTTTTTTCAAAAAAATCAAAACCAAAAATTTGCTAAAAATCAATGAAAGTCCTCAACACCCACCAGCTCATCCCCAGCACCTTCCCCTATATATACTCCGTTCATCCTAATCTCCATTTCCATTTCAATTTCATCTCTCTCTCTATCAGATTCTCTCTCTCTCTCCCCTCCTTCATCTTGGTGGGTTAGCGTTTGTGGTTGTTGTGGATTCGATTTTTTGCAGAGATCGAATCTTCATCAACATCAATTATCAACAATGGCGCGATCTCTGTCGCAAACCCTAACCCGCCTCGCCCCGCTCTCCTCCGCCACTCCCGCCACCCGCCTCGTCATTTTCCGGCACCGATCAAACCCGTCGGAGAAATTCTCCGACGCCGGCGAATTGGAAACCGTCACCGGGAAGTCGCCGGAGGAGGCGGAGATTGAGAAGAAGGCGTTGAAGAAATTGGAGGATGCAATTCATCGGATAATTGTGAAGAAATCGGAGCCAAATTGGCTGCCGTTGGTTCCAGGGGGATCGTATTGGGTTCCGCCTAAGAGGAAGGCTCGAGGATTTGCTGAGGTGATTGAGAAACTGGCGAGTGATTCGAAGGTGAAGAATGGTGGGAAGGGGTTGTCTTTGTCTTATAATCGTGGCTGGCCTTCTTCAGCTTCATACTTCAAAGGTTAGGGTTTGTGTTGGTTGGTTTTGTTGAGTTATTGATTTTGGTGTGTTTGCTTGATTGGTGGTGTTTATGAGATCCACAAATGGTGGATTGTTTATGTGAGTGAAATTGGTTTTTAGGATTTCATTTGTGGTGGTTTTAGCGATTTGATGAAGATAGGGGTTTCATTAGTTAGGCAAAAAGAGATGATTTTTCTGATAAAATGTGCTTGAAGTTTGGGATTTCATTTGTGTTGATTTTGTGAAGATAGGGGAATTAGTTAGGCAAAAAGAGATGATTTTGTGATAAATTGTGCTTGATATTGTTAGTTCACAATGTGGTTTGAACACACATCAGGCCCATCCAATCACAATCATCCTTTCTCTAATATTGTTTGGGTTGGCCCCTCTAGCTTGCTGATTGCTGATATATTGGTTTATGCCCTTGTGTTAGGAAGGGTATGCCTTGTATTTTGTTGTTGTTGTTGTTGTTTTTTTTTTTTNAACTTAATCTTTGTTTGTTCGTAGATTTAGAAGGGGTTCCTTGGTTGGTGACAGGAATCAAAGTGGGCTAAAGGATAAGTAATTAAAGTAATGGCTTTATCCCTCTTGTAGTTCTAAAACAAAAAGTGACAAAATAGATTAATCACAATTAGTAATTCATTAAGGACAAGATCTCATCTTTAAATATAGTTTTAGGCCTCTAGATTGAGCCTTTACATAAAAGGTACTTCTTGCTGATGTTTGGCATATATAGGAGCATTAATATTCTGTTGGAAGTTGGAGGCGTATGTAAGGCTCTAAAAGTTGATTTAAATGCAGGGGCATCCCATTCTCCATTGGAGGGAGAGACAACTTCAAAACTAACATCCCAATCTGAAGATGAGGAAGTGTAAAGCTCCTGCTCTGTAACAGAAAGATGATTAAAGTAAGTTTGAGCAACTAACTAATCCTCGATTTCTGATGTTTTATTGATACATTAATACATCATGATTACTAGTCTTGCCTACTCCTGGAGGTTATATGGTTGGTTCTATAGAAAAAATGGTGGATGCAAGTAAAGAAAGCAGGGATCCAAAGTTGGAAATAGAACTATTTTTTTTGTTGTCTCTGATAAGTGGAAGAATTTAAGTCCGTTTTTTGCACTTTCCTCTAGCCACTTTTTGTACTAGTTCATTTCCTTACACTAATGTTATCCAAAGAAACTGTTGTTAGTATTTGGGATGAAAGAAAAGGGCATTTCTTGTTCAAGATATTAAATCTGATTTCCATTTGGATTTTGAAGTCTGTTCTGCTTAGCATTGCATGTCAAGATCCTGGTGGTTTCCAGGAAAAGATGCTTGCTTGGTACATGATACTTTTTTTTTTTTTTTTTTTTTTTTAGAGAAATAAAGTACTAAGAGTTTTAGGAGTAGACAACCCTCCTCATGAGAGTTATTCCCATCCCATCCTACATTGTAGAATGTGTGACAAATTCTACTAATCAGTGCCCTTATAAGATGCCCGGCAACATCATTGAGGTTAGAAATTTGCCATGGAAGTTGAACATCTCCTCAAAGTGCGAGTCACTAGTTTGGACATTTTGTGACTGCTCACTGGGTGTTGGGGTTTTGCCACATCACTTGTAACTAGCTATTAATCACATCAAGCAGTGTGTTATTCCTGTTGATGGATTGCGATTGCAGGCTTTCACCATCTGTAAATTATTGTCAAAAGGTGTAAAGATACATCTTTTGTACATTCCCCTTGGACTTTTTGTGATTGCTCACTGGGTGTTGGCGTGTTATTGTTGTTCTTATCATTGCTTTCAGATAGACGCTACTTGAACATTTTATGCCTATATCTTGTTCAGATCTCCATAATTTTTGTTATAACAAGTTATTAGCTACATCAAACAATGAATGTGATTCCTGATAATGGAATTTGATTTGGGATTGCAGGCTTCCACCATCTGTAAATTGTTCATTAAAAGGTGGAAAGGATGGACGTAGGCGAGGAATGAGGATTGAAAGGTACACATTGCTCAGCAGAAAGAAACGATGCTGAAGCAACTGGAGTGCTCGGAGACAGAAGCCGCAGGGAGACCATCTGGGTCAAGATATATTCTGACGAGCATGTACATTTCGACAAAGCTTGTACACTGACTGAAATTTGTATCTTCTTCAGAATGTTGAATGAAGCTGTTTGTGAATTATTCTTATATTGTTGATACATGCATGCATTGCTGATTAATAACAGCCTAGATGCTAGAATCTTTGATCTATCTTTCATCCTGTACAAATTAGTGGAATTGGTAATTGTGAATTATGCAATAGGGAATATGTTGCCTTTGATTACAAAAGTAGCAGATTCATCAAGGAACAATGCAGTTCAACAACCTCCACTTCTCTACTTTTTCTTTGGACTAATTTTTACTGGCTACTCTTCTCCTCCTTTAAGGCGCTTATATTTGCTAATTACTCCATGTGGGTGCATGTTATTGATGGGTCCTGTTAGTTTTAAGTCAGTTCAATGCTGTGATTCAAAGAATGTATACAATGAGCAATTTAAGTCTGTAACATTTAAGCCTGTCAAATTGATGGGTCATGTTAGTTTTAAGTCAGTTAATTTCAGGTTTTGATGGATAAATTTTTGTTTGAATTTCTGGGCTTTTGAAATAAACTCATCCTACAAGTGCAAAATAATGTTATTAGTATTTCAGAGAACTTCTGGTAGTAAATTTTGGAAAATAGTGCTAAATAATTCATGGTTGAGAATATTCCTTTTAACCAATTGAATATCCCTTGATTTATTTGTGTCAACTGTATGTGGCAATTCTTTTTGTCTCTCCCTTTTTCCTTGTGGTTTCTCTTCTATAATGGGCAGTACATTGGAACTTTGTTCATCTTCTGATACTTTGGGCTATTAAATTGCACATAGTAAAACTAAAAATATTGTGACAAGGGATGTTCTATTGGTGCCAATAATAAAAAATAATAATTATCGAACACTTCTTTTTTCAATAGTTCTATAAGCTTTTGAGCAAAACACTAAAATATATATCCACTTTTCTTTTCTTTTTGTTCTATATTTTTTTTTTTTTTTTCTTTTCTTGATTTCTCATCTTGTTTATCCTTCTATAAAACCCCTTATTAGCAAGTGGAGACCAAAACTTCCATTTCCATTGGAGATTTATATCATTGCTCCTTTTTTTTTTTTTTTTTTTTTTCTCAAAGTTGTGTTTTACTTTTACCTTTATTTATTTTTTCTATCTTTTATTTTGGCAAGGCACAATAAACTTGTGTTTAACCTATAACTATAAGGTATGATAAACTTGAAGTGAAGTATGAAGCAGCTGTTTGCAAAGGCATGGTGAACTTGAAGTCAAGCATGAAGCATCTGTTTGTCAACTGAAACAATTATGTTTAGTGCATATAACACATTGCATGACACAACTTTTCTACCGGTTTGTAAACTAACAACCACACAAGTAAAAAGGAAGGAGAAAAAAAAAAAAAAAAAGAATTCAGCAATATAACTTTTTTGGAAGCAAGTTTAATCATGCCCATGTACCACAAAAAGGTTATTCCTAGTGGTTACGACTTAGGAGTAATGGCAAGTTTACAAATTTCATATTTGAAAATCTTATAATGATCTAATTATGCAATATTTTTTGATGAATCACAAACCTCTAATGTGCAATTCTTATAGAGCTATCAAGATTCAAAATTGTTCGTAAATCCAGCTTTTTCCGCCATAATAATCCAACCTCGCTATGTATAATGTACTTACATGGTGGCCATTGAAGATGAATTGCAAAAGACACAAAACCCTTTCATCAAATGGCTAATTATGCTCCCTTCTTCAATCACAATCCCTCTACTTTGCCTATTCCACAAATGCACAACATAACTTTCTTCTTCAATCTGCTTGAGCTTAGATCTCACCCACTTCAAGTGAACTTCATCCTTCGGCCTTTGGAAGAGGCTGCCAATCCTGCCCCAATCGACTGGATAAAACGCCGAGGGTGGCAAAATCGTAAAATCGCTCACAACCCCTTTACTCTTCCCCCCAACATTCAACCTCTCAACAACCCTTGAAACCAAATATGGACCATTATGCCCCCACTTGTTCCCATTGAAAGTGAGGGCAAATTCCTCAATAAACTTCTTCAAAAGGGGATGTTTCTTGTCAAAGACCATAAGGGCATTGTTCAATCTGCTCCAATTCCTTGTCTTTTGATCCACATTTTGTGCACCAATTGAATTGCATAACTTATCTAATCTCCTCAAAACTATAAAATCTGTATCCATGTAAATCCCACCATATTTATAAAGCAAAGCTAGCCTAAGCAAGTTTGAGAGATTCTGACCCAAAGAAACCTCTCCTGGGCGTATATTACCCTTCACTAGCTGATCATACCAAGCTGCTGCCATTGTTCTCTTGAAAACAAACCTATAATCAGGCGAAACCGCCATTGCCCTGAAATTCAACCTCCAAAAAGGCCTTAAAATTTGATCTCCCATTACTGAGTCCATAGAATCAGAGACAATGAGCAAACAAGCATTAGTGTGGGACTTGAACAAACTCTCAATGGTGAACCTCTCCCTTTCTTGGAACGACTCCAACGACGATATCCATGTCATGAATACCTTCACCTCACACGAATTCTTAAGGAAGAACTTCCTCACCCGTGAAGAAAACCGCTTTCGTGGAGGTGATGGAGCAACTTGTGTTGGAGTTTTAGGTGCTTTCTTAGATTTCAAACTTCGAGGCCTACTTGAAGAAGCGAAAGTGGCAGAATTGTTCAAGGATGCGAAATCGGTCGTCGTTGAAAGCAAGGGAGAAGCTTCTTCTTGCACTGTCAAAATGGGGTTTGACAAGAGCTGGGAAGTGGGCAACTTGTTATTCTTCTGCCGATCAGTAATTTCCTTAACAGTTTCACAAGAGAAAATGGGGATATTGATGTAGAAAATGGTGAAGGAATTGTAAGTGAGGAGGAAGATGAGGGTAAGAGCAAGAACAGATGTGGGGAAGCAAAACAGAGAAGGAAGAAGGGATTTTTTGTAAGGATTTTGAGAGGTAAATGAGTGGAGTTTGGAGAAAATTTTGGTGTTATTGTGAGGAGAAGAATCATTTCTATTCTTTGTACTTTTGGTGGGTTTATCCATGATTTTGTATGCTAATTTGCATTATCTGAAGCTGGGGTTGTTGAGTTTCAGGGTTTAAGATTGCTGTGAGGAGGGTGAGAAAAATCTCCTGAATGTACCAAAAAGGGGGAAAAAGAAAAGGAAAAAGAGTTCAGTTTAGAGATCAGTAACATGTACAACATGCGATTTGGCTTATACAACGCCAAAGCAAAAGCTCAACTACCTCTTATGACTGTCATCAAACATCTCTGTTTTTTCATCGCTCCTTACGCTATTAAATGAACCATAGTGTAGGGGTATTGAATCTGATCATCTTTTATACATTACATATTGCGATAGCAACAACATATTAATACAAAGCTAATATCCGTACAAAACTCTTCATCGTTTCAGTACAAAGAATGTTCATTTGACTATAAACAGAATCGATCACCTGAATAACAAGACAGATGCTTGCTAGCGCGGGGCTAATATCTCAAGCAGATGTACATCTCCCATAATAATACCCTTTCTATACATTTCAATGACGATTGACAAAAAGTAACGCTAGCTTGTTGTGATTCTTGTGAAAGACGTGTTCCTTTGATTGCACACCATATCAGGAACATGTAAGCAAAGCATATTACACGAAAGGCCAAACCTAAACGCAATTGTGCCCCTATGAACTTTATGATACATTCAACAACCTGTATCTCTATATCAACAAAAAACACATGTATGGAGTATATATGCACGGATGCACCTCTTATATGCTGCAGCGACCTCATGATATGCCCCTGAATGTTTATGTCTTGGATAAACCAGCAACAGTAAGACAGGACCTGGAATGGTAAGAATATGTTTTATTTTTAGTCAGAGGCTTATATAGATGTTATGTAGATCAAACATTCACACCAGTAGAAAATATGGTCTGTAGCAGCATGACAACAAATAGGGTTGATGGAAAGTCCAGTTTCTAAGAGTGTTGTCAAGTAAAGCACTAATTGCCTTCGTTGTTCCAACCCTTCTATGTCTCATTGTGAGGACTGGGATTCTGATCCCCACAACCCACTACCCCGAGAAGTGTGTGTGAAGGAAGAAATACAATAATTGGACAGTAAGATCTTGGAGTTGTTGCTAGGATGTGGGAGCTCTCCTCTTGTAGGTTTCTTTTCTTTTATTTTTTTTAGGATTTTTTGCCGGGAACTACCTATACTTTGGCTCAATTTGTCGGGAACTACCTAGTTTTATTTTTTATTTTTTATTTTTGTGGCCAAAAACTACCTTAACTTTGGCCCAACTTTGTAGAAGACTATCACTTGACAAAATACCCCCAATCGGTGTTACTCTTTTGTGAGTTAGCTATTTTGCCCCTGACTTAAGTGACTGAGAGTCATTACCCCTGTAACCCTTCCCTCTAATGTTTTCCCCCTTTATTTCTTCTCATCCATTACTGACATCTCTCTTAGTTGTCGCTGCTATTTCTCCTCCAACATCAATGTCTCACAATTTCATCCTCTCTAAGAAGGAATTTTGCCATAAATCAGGTTATACTGGTACACTTTTGTTAGTTTGTTTCATTATCTCCCACAGTTTCTGAAATTAGGGTTTTCTTGGTTTTAAATTGGGGAATCATGTGAATGTCTACATTTAAGATTGTTTAGGTTCTAAGTGTTCAATTTCTAACATAATTGGGCTCCCTATGTAATTATATTTTTTGTTTGGAATAGGAATCATGCCCAATTCAAGTTCCTAATCCTCTGTGTGGGCCTAGCAAACGCAAATTGTTGGCCTATATTGCAATCGTATGGTAATGAAGATGAAATTTTTAAGCAAAATAGAGTGAAAGAGTTTGACGTCTGAGGAGAGAGAGTGGAGAAGAGATCTGAAAATGGTGAAAGTAAAATTGGAGAGATAGAGAGAGAAAGGTGGTTCAGTGAAGAGAGAGAGAGTGAATTCATAAATGAGAAACAGAAATGGTAGGTTTACAGTGAAGAGGGGGTTGAACGTGCAAGGGAGGGGGTAAAAACATGGGCAAATTGGGAATTTCATGTTAAATAGATGCAAGAGTTAACACTGTTTGTGGGCTTTCTGTCAAGTGGTAGTCTTCTACAAGGTTGAGCCAAATTTAAGGTAGTTTTGGGTAAAAAAAACAAAAACTAGGTAGTTTCCCACAAACTGAGACAAATTATAGGTAGTTTCCGACAAAAAATCCTTTTTTTTAAGAGGGGGGGGGGGGGGGGTGGTGTTTGCGGATGATGATAAAGTTGCCATGCCCTATCCACTTAGAAGCTGCAACTTTTCGGTCAGGGAGGGTTTATCTTAATGGAGTATTTGCCTCAGCCCCAGATTGATGGACACTTCCCAACCCTTCCTAGAAGATGGGAGTTGCAATCCTTATGATGATAAATAAAGGTAAACCAATATGGAGTTTAGGTGTAAAGAGAGTAATTTTATCTCCTCAAACTAGATTATTTGTGCTATTTGGATATGATTTCAATAGAATGAACAATTAACCAGGGAAAAATGATTTTCACTGATATGCTGATAGCTATAGTAAAAACACAATGCCGACATTAATCTATCCTCCAACAATGCCGACATTATACAGGTAACAACATATTAATACCAATAAAGAAACCAATGGAACTCATAGAGATCCTGGAAATCAAGAAACTGTGCTAAGCATTAATATTGAGAGGTATTCCTACAAAAGAAACTTTAACAAATGAACAACCACAAGGAAACACTTACAGTAATGTCTCGTGAAGCCGATATATTTGGTTCAGTAGAGGCCCAACATCCTCAGCTCTGATATGTGACTAGGATCAAGTTCAGGGACATCTTTACTCTCTCGATCTTCCACTATGTATTCCTGTATATAGAAGGAAAATAACCATATGCAACCGGCAGAGAATCTTAGCAAGATATCTGCAACTGAAAGATAAATACAGAATGACACAGCAGGGTTACCACAAATGAGAACTGGGATGCAAAACAGGCCTTGTACTATTTAAACTTCTTATTCTACTTGCATTAGCATGGACCAACAAAACATAAACTACAAACATTGTCCCAGGTTTAGTTTGCAGCCATTGCCACTTATTTTGTTGTAAAAAGTTATCATGAGGCAGTGCGATGAGACAAGCTTATTTAAAGATTAGATGCAGAATTCAAATTGGGTTGCAATGACACTAAATACTACTCCCTCCGTTCGCATTTGACCTTCTCATTTGGACTTTTTACGGTCTTCAAAAATTATCTTTGACCATGTATAGTTTATACAATATAATAGCTAAAATTATATGAGTTATCTCTCTTGAAACTATTGAAACTACTTTTCAAGAGGAATCCAACAAATATATTTGTACCTTTTTATTCATCATAGTTTTTGAATGGTTAATGGTCAAAGTTTAAAAATATCGACTCCTAAATTTCCGTTTGGGAAGCTCAATTCTGGACAGAGGAAGTAATATTATTAGCCAGAATTACAAATTTGAAATCCAATTAAGTCCATGAGCCATGATTCAACTAGAAAAACAGTGATTAAGACTCCCAAAAGATTAGATGCCAAAAGAAATGCTATAAGAATCAGTTACTACCTTTGTCAATTCTTGCTTCGCAAGAACATGATAGTGGCGTTCATTTATTCTCTGTCCACATATTATGGCTATGAAAAACCCATAGAGCAAGCCCACCAATAGAATGGCTAAAACTGCAATATTGGAACAAGAATGAACATTCAAGTGCCACATCCTGAAGTTTAGTTTACATATATCTGAAATTATATTACTGTTAGATCACACAATATTTCTTCTCTGCTGAGGAAAGATCATGTTAGCTAGAATAAAGAAATTGGTAAGATAGGTAGACAACCTGGCCTCTCACTGAAAATGTGCGCATCAATTCCAAACACCCTACCCTCAAGATATAAAATAAAAGAGAAGAAAAACAGATGTGCAATATATGTAGTCTCATTATAAGCACAAATAGCAATCACGAAGATTCTTGAAGGATCATACCATGAAGCAGAATGTAAATGAGCTATATGGGAAAATTACGAGAATGCCTTCTTTTCTCTATGCATCAATGAGAACAGAAGATCTTGACATATTGTGGTAAGTATCAGCTCAGAATAATAATGTCTTTAATATTGGATGAAAGCCTAATTTAGCTCAGGTCATACTCATATTATGATTGTAATGACCGATTCCAAATAGAATGAAAATTTTCAACAATCCTACAGTATAAGAAAATAACCAGTGAGTCTAACGACCTACTTACCCAAAGTTCCATATTCTGATTAGTTTCAAGTTTCAACCTACCAACTTTACTACCAATTCAAAAATAGCATTGTCACAACAAAAAATAGATAAGCAAAAAGCTAGCAAATATAAATCTAATCAAACCGATACAGTTCTGCATTTCCTAAGTCCTCAGAAGCAATAAGCATATAGTGGCACAATACTAGAAAACAATAGTGATAACCTCCATATAACATTACTAGTATAATTACGGCTTAGGTTGGTTGCAAGGAACATATTTTCTGGGAGAATATGACAGGTTAATTTTCTTTAAAAATTATTTTCTGAACATTTTTCCTACAACCAAAATGAGCCTAAGTATATAAAGTAGTTGGATAGACAGGGCATTTGTATACCGAATCATTGCAAACAGAAATTGATTAGAAGTAGCTTTAGCTTCCAAATAATAGATAAAGCTAGCTGGATCGCTTTTTCCTTTTACATAAGAAGTTTGGCCACAGCATACCCATACATGGAAATGATCAACTATCAGGAAGTTTGCAATAGAGAAATGAACAGAAGCTGCTTGCCAAACAGAAGTCACATACCAGCCATTGTATAAAACCCATATGGGTGTTCCTCATAACCAAACATTTCACGCAGTTCTTCACCATAAAATTTGTACACCAGCACGCCTAGCAAAGCCACAATCTGTTGAAACAACTTAATCAGGATTTCAAACTACCAATTAAAAAAAAGGAGATATCTTTACAGCATGCATAATATACAAAGAATATATAGTCCATCATTCAATGAGATTGATCCAATTAAGCAGCTTAAAAAATTGCACACTTGATGAAATTCTGAATAGAGGCCTTCAAGACAAGCAATCAGCACTACATGGATTTAATCAAAGAAACAGTTGCTCTAATCTGCACAACAGGTCTTCAAGCAGAACTAAGTGATAATCATTGATCATAAAGTATCCAAGGTGTTCATCGAGGACAAAAGCCATGCCTATAATAGATAGCTCTCCCCTTCCTTTAAAAGCAACACAACCATCAATTCTCCCATGGCCCTTTAAGATTTAGAATTATGTCTTAGTTAAAAACTGGAGAAAAGCTATCGAAAATCTGCAAGGGTCACAATTCAGATGCAGAAAAGTTCCACGCCAAGAGCAGGAACTGATAAAAGATAAACTTAAGTATTGATTACTAATATATCTCAAACTTAACCACATCTATGCATTCCATGACAAAGAGATATCAAGCAATATAGGCTCAATAATTGAACAGCTAACATTACACCTCCTGTAAGAGCACTTGTTATGGTTGTACAGCCATATGTCCTTCAAATAATTGCACGTGTGCTCAGAAGTCAGAATGTTAGCTTCGGAGATGTTTAACCAGTATAGAGGTCAATAAGTTGATACTTGTTCAAACCCTTTAGGGCAATATAGAAATATAATAATAGATTGGAAGGGCTACCAAGTTAGGTCGCACAGAATTTATGTCATTCTGTCCTCTTACCACATTATAGTTTGATTAGGCAAACTCCACCCCCACAAATGAAAAGAAAAGGTTGGAAACACTATTAAGAAGCCTTACATTTTGACAATACACCTTCCTAATATAAATTTGTTGGCTCCATTGTTTCTTTTTCCCCTATGGAAATTAATGAAACCAAGTTAATGGCAAGTGCCATGACAGCCAAGACTGAAGACAGTGCAAAAGAAATTGGCTAATCAAATACTAATGTTATAAAGCATATGCACTGCATCACTGATCTAATGGGTATAGTAGTCACAGTGATCAATAATCTGTTAACATTAGTCAAGTCAAGGTTATTGGCAGAAAATCATGTTGCATACTATACCAGCTGAACAACTATGAAAATGAATGCGTGATCCCTAGCAACAAGGAACTGGAATTTTAATCTCAACCACCAGCGATCAGACGGGACATTTGCTCGCAACAAGAATCTTGCCCTGCATTCTGTACAATGAGCAAAAGCAAAGCCCTCCTGACAACATGAGCAAATTGAGTAGTACTTTAAGTTAGTCCTCCTCAGAAATGTGTATTTAAGGAATTTAAGATTAAGAAAATGATCAATCATCAAGGTGAGCAAAATGTATGGTATTTGGTAAGCATCTAAAATAATGATTATGCAACAAAGCCAGGAGGTGAAAAGTATTACAAGAAATGAAGCGCAAAGAAATAACCAGCAGAGGTACAAAACAACCATCCCAAGATTCTGAGCTGACAAAGAAATCCTTTGTGCAAAATTTCACAATATTTAAAGGAAGAAACGAGGAGTAAAAGAATATTTAATCATTTAATTCATTGAATTCAGATAAATCAAACACCATTAATATAAGTCAGAAATCCATAGTTTGAAGATGGACAAAGCAAGTACAAGATTTCTAGCACCATTTTAAACAATGTATTGCATACAATATAAGCTATATTGATCCGACAAGACACTGGTAAGACTAGTCCTTATCTTTTAAGCAACCAACTGAATGTAACATGAGCAAGATTTTTTTCTTCATCGGTTAGTTCAATTACTCCCTTAGCAAGCAGCGACTTTCAAATTAGTAGACTACTTTGTTGCATAGCTTACTTAAAATTTCCAAGTTAATATTGTAGACATATCAAAAGACAGCAGTATTCCAACAGAACTGACATCTTCCTTTTGGTAACTACAGCATTTTAACCTAGGGGCTGCACTTGATTAATAAACCTTTGACTATGGTCAAAATATTCTGTTTTTCAAGTGACTAGAGATGATAACAAGTAGTAGACTGGTATGCATTACACTTTTCTTTGTGAGATATAACTTCTAGGGGAGAAATAAACGAAAGAAAAACATATACCTTCGTAGACCTCCAATTGTCTAGGCATGATCTATGGACATACTTTTGAGTCCCTTTGCAATGGCATGGAGCAATTAAATCTTTTCCTGACACAAGATAATAACTTGTAAATTTCTTGCATCAGACATGATAAATATTGCCACAACAAATCATTTTAGATATTTTGTTTGCACAAAGAGACTTCAAGGCCCTCAGATGAAAAACAAACTGATGGGAATTCACAAGCAAAGCATACTGCAGCATGATAGGAGACAGGTGATAAATACCTCCATTGTCAAGGCATATCCGGCATTGTGTTTGGTCTGAATTCACTAGACTGCAACTCTCATCAGTGTTTGTCGGATTGTTTGGAACCAAAGAATCCTCATTAACAGTTCTGATTTCACAAAGAGGTGTAGATTCATGAGACTCTTCCACATTCTGTGACCCAGATAAGATGGGGTCCGTCTCTGAACTCTCTTCTCTGTGGCTCCCATTTGATGCTAACTGCATTGCGGAGGATAAAATATCTGGTCAAAGAGCGAATATCATCCCTTACTTTCTTAAGCTCACCAACCATTTCAATGTTCAAAAATGGAGAAAACTGCAAGGCAAAAGAATGGTGTTTTGATTAAGCAACTAAGAACTTACAACAAGGAATAAAAGTCAACGGTCATGAGAACATGGCAAAGTTAATAAATATTTTGAACACAAAGTTGAATTCCAAAACGGCACCATTGACCAGACCATTCCTCCCCCCGTCAAAGTTTCAGTAAACCACAACCTTAAATAAATGAAATCCACATACTCAGGTACCGTCATATGACTTGAATATTTCAAATTTTCAATGATACAGCATTCTAAACCCTCTGTAATCACAGTGAATAACATATCGAAACTGCAGCATTGTGTCAACTAAAACTATACCGCTTATCCCATCCTACACAACACTTATGGGGCTATGTAAGCTCATCATACTCCTAACATCACTAATTATCACCGCTACCAATCACATAATCCCAAAGCTAACTGTCACTTGCAATGTAGTAAAATCTGTCTAGCCCCAATAAGTACAGTGCAAATATATGTGTAAAATTTATGAAGGACACTCGAAGCATATCTCACTATCTAACGCAAATTATTCCCAAAATGAAGCCTTTAACACCAAGATATCCAACTGCCAATAATAGAACAGACTACACACTTGAAGCACCTAAAACCTAAATCTAAAACAAAAATTCGCCAAATTACCCAAAATGTAGATCATGATTATGCTCAATCAATCAATCAATCAATCAATGCAGCAACTAGAAACGAACAGCTTATAATCAAATACGAAATCAGTTCCTAAATCTTCCAGTCCAAATTCATCAGCAACAATTCGACAACCAAATTCAACCCAAATTTAAAATATCGAACGGGGTATTTTACAATCAAAAGGGAACAAAAGAAGATAGTACTAATTTAATTACCTGATTGAAAAAGCCATTGTAGACCACTCTGAGTAGTAAGGTGTTTTAGGGTTTGAAAGAGAAGAATTGAAATTGATCGACAATGGCGGCTTCCGAGGTGGGAACAGGACAGCGAAATGAGCTAACAAAGACAGAGAAAGAGAATGAGAGGACGTTGAATTGAATCTAATGGAAATATCAAGAACATCTGTGACCGGTGGGTGACGTAGCTAGGAACAAAATCCAATCGAATATTGCCACGTTGCATTTTTTTTTTTAATAGGAGGTTTTTTGTTCTTCTGCTTGTACATACCAAGTCTGGATAGGAAGGTTGGTAATATTACTGCATTTGTCTTTGGGTCTGTTTTCAACTTAGGCTATGTCCTTGTCACCTGAAAAAAAACTGAACTGAATTGAACTGAACTGAATTGAACTGAACTGAATTGAATTGAACTGATCGAAACTGAACTGAA